>VWYH01000587.1:126726-292943 GCA_013399365.1 Pampusana beccarii
ATTTCTTGGAAGGGATTTTCAGTTACCTTAACGTACTGCATCAGTCTGCATTTTGTTTAAAAGTACACAGACTGATCTGGGAGAGTAGCCTGACCTAGTACAGAGGGAGGGGGAAAGGGGCTGGGAAATGAGTGAGCGATCTGCAGAGGTTCTCTAATCCCCGCTGGTACTGGTCTTCATATTATTTCATAGCATTTCATTTCACATAATGAATGTGAGCCCAAGGCCAAATGGTCTGAGTAACATGATCAGATTCTTAACAGAGAATTTCTCTGTGTTTTATGACTTTCCGGGACTCACAGTGGAGATGGTGGGAAATCCAGGCACTGAGCAGAGGAAGGGCCTTAAATTTGAGACCTAAATACAGCACAAGTAGGAATCTTTATGAGGAGAAAATACAAGAGAAATAATTAAGCTTCTTTGAAGAGTTAGTTCCTTAAATGGGAACTTCTTTACTCCCCCCTACATTCTGCTCATGCAGAAATGTCAGTTATTCAATTTCCTTTGATCCCAAAGGATTTTTTTGATTGATTATCTCATATCCTAGAATGACACTTAATAATGCATCACATTGTAGTGTGATGTGTGCCAAATTTCTTAAAAAATAAAATAGCACCAGGTGATGTGTCAAAGCTTTTGATGTGACTTTTCTTGGCCAAGTGTGACAAGAATATCCATTAAGCAGTTAAATAAACAGCTTATTGAAAAAGCTGTGTCCTTGTGAGCAGTTTGCTGAAAGTAATGAGCAGGTATCTAGACTCTGCCGGCAGTATGAATTGTTTTCTTGCCTGCTGATCTGCTGATATGATCTTACCCATCATGTTATTTAAACTAATAAATGCAATGTGGCGCTGGGAAATGTGATGATCTTATAAAGTAAAAAATCTGGAAACCACATCTAAAAATCCCAGGGAGAATGTCTTTCTCTGGTTTTTCAGTGGCTTCTCACAGACAATTGGATTTTTTTCTCCTTATTTGAGAATGGCCTGGTAGAATAAATCTAGAAAAGGAGGTGAAATTGTTCTCTTACTAGCAGACTGTAATTTCATTGAGCTGCTAGTTGCAAAAATTAATTTGTCAGGTCTTAATTGGTAACTGATAATACTGACTGCTTAACGTTTAACATGGGTGATAGATTGTGCCACACACATTGTTCTAGTAGCGTGAGCGCCAATAAACAGCTACCTCCTGTCAGCTGCATCCCAGGCACCACAAAAGAGTTGCTTCTGAAGTACTGGACAGTAGTTTGCTTTCACCGCTGAATCTATTGACAAAAGAAGGTGCTGGAGATAGTGATCAATGTTGTGTGGATTAGTGCTTAATATCGGGCGTCTTGCACCTGGCAAACTTCAAGAAGTTGATGGAAACAGGATTCACACATGTCGTGTATCACTTCTTCCTTCCCCTTCAAATCAGAAACAGACATGAAGGGCCAAGCGGCAATGACACTCTGAAATTTGCTGGCCAAAGTACATAACAGCTTATCTGTTCCCGGATTCCAACCTCTTACCTTTCTTGAAACGGAGAAACCGTGTAAGTAAACTTGGTTTGGGTCAGATATGTACTAAAAGACTCATAGCAAATCAAGAACAATAAAATGTGTCTTGCCCCTGCCATGTCTGAAGCAGTCTGAAGCCATGATCTTTCCTTGTGATATAGCACCTTTTTTTTTTTCTTATTAGGAAATCCAGGTGGGTGTGGACCTATTAGTGCAGAAACTCAGTTTAAGTTGCACATTTTTAACTTCACCGTTAGTAGCTGGGTGGCAGTCTATTTCTACCTCAGGTACCGTCATATTGTAAACAGAAGCCCTGCCCTTCCTGTGCAATGTGCTGGTTGATAATCACTCAGAGCCGGCATCCCTAATCAGTACTGTACAACATGAAATAAAAAACTCCAACTGGCTCTTATAAAAGCAGTTTATATCTGAAAGTCAAGCTTCTTCATTCATACTTGGGTATCGAAACAATCTTTCTTTCAAGAGGATCTGAACATGTACTGCTCTCATTAAAATCAGTGGGAACTCAGCATGTCTGAAAATCATGCAGCTTTATTATTTATGTACCTAGCTTGGGATTTAAATACCTAACTTCAGGGTTTGAAAATTGTAATAACTGTTTTCTTCAAATAGTGAGGTATGCTACAGAAAATTGTTCTCTCATAGAGGAGTCCTGCTGTCTGCAGGTGAGAATTAGGCTATCTGAACTCAAAGCCTTTAGCTTCTCTAGTGATTGATAGCTTAAAAAAAATCTATCTTGTCTTCAGTGAAATTTGAGCATAGGCTTAGCTTTAAGCCTGTGCTGAGGTGTTTCGTCAAATAGGGATGTAATTCTGAATCCAGGTCTATATGTAGGCAGATAGAGTCCTAAAGCTTCGTTTCTCTGGCCTGCTGAGCATATTCTGCAACATCTTAGATGCAATTTCCTCTCCAGTACATCCGATTTAGTGCTTTTATTTTCTTCTAGCCCTTAATACGTTATCATTCTAACAAAATTAAAACCCAAGCCAACAAATCCAGAGGCATTATTATTTTTCCAGGTTTGTGCTCGTGACTTTCTTCTCCTTTGTGTGTGAAGTTGCCTTGAAAACCATTTAAGTTAGGATTCCTTCAATATTGCACATTCTTTGGGTAAAACCATCCAGAGGCATAGCACCTTGGAGGTCACTTTGGCCGATAGGCAGATGTTACAAATCTGGGTTTTCTTGGATGTTTTTAGAAAGCTGTGTGGGTTGCAGTGCTGTTAGAGACTGAGAGATGCTTTGGAGTGAAATAAAAACCTCAAACAAACTTCCACTGAGAATGATCTGCTAACAGAGTTTGTTTTCTGTCAGTTTATTTATAATCTCACAGTTTTGATACAAACAAAATTGAATGACTTCCATGCAGGAAATTTTGAAACAGTAGATAATTTGAATAATTTGCTTTAGCTGCCCTTTGGATGATACATTCTCTTTCCTGTGATTGGTCACAGTGCAGTTTAGGTCTGCTTTCAGCTTTTTAAAAGTAAGTTAACACTTCCCAGTTGTGTATCATTATGCTTTACACTTGAGAGCGAATGTACGTGGAAAGGATAGGTTGAATGATCGTTGTTTAAGGAATTGCATTTTCAAATCCCTAATGTTAAATTATAGTAACGCTGTTTCTGCCAGAACAGGTTATCTGGATGGATATATGAAGTTTCAAAATCCGTGTGTGTGTGTATATATATATATGTATGTTTCCACGTTACAGTACAGTGTATAATGGTTTTCCTAGAATGTTAGAAACTAGCATATAAATGAGGAGTGGGTGTTTGGAGAGAGTTCTTCATGTTCCTCTCTGTCAGACTGTTGGCACTCATTGTATACACTAATTTAAAATATGAATTTTTTGTTGTTTGAAAGATAAAGGCAATTAAGAACCTTTTCCACTTTTTTTTGGTAATTAATGACACAGATGTTTTTATTTCTGTACAGTAGATATTGCATATACTGTGATACTTAATTATACTGGAGCGATGCAAACAAACAAGAACTGCTGGCAAGACACAATGGGGAGCCATATATTAAATTTGTTATATTGGAGACTGCAGCTCTAAGGAATTACCCATTTAGATCTCAAATAATATACTTTGCTTAGATTTTTTTTTTTTAACAATATACATTAGTGTATTCTATATGCTATTACATATTCTAAAACAATTACACAGCACATTATTAGCATTGGTACATTATTGTCAAAGCATATTCTTTGGTGTTATCAAAATGACCAGTATCAAAACAGTACTGCAACCTGGGCTGCGCACATTTGAATTTCAAAAGTAACTTTATGCTGATCCCCAGCAAATGACTGCAGAGCCCTCTGTTAGTGTGGGAGTTGACTTCATGATCGTGACTTGTTAGATTTCGAGAGTTTTCTGCTTTTACTGAGATTAATGGAACAGCTTTTTGTGATGATGTTTTTTTCTTTTCTTTCCAATCCTAGTCATCTAACACTGTGCTTGCACCTCTTCATTAATAGAGTAATCTTAGTCTTTTTCAAATTTAGGTTGTGTGCTTTGCAAATTGCTTGAGAGATCATATTTTTCCTTTCAAAGCTATAAACTGTGGAATGAGGAAGCAAACTGATTTTCTAACTGCTTTTTTAATCATTAAGATACACAGTCCCTCCCAGACATAAATGTAAATATATTCAGTGCATATCAACAGTTAGTCTAGGTTCATAGCACAATCACCAGTGCTCACAGTCATCCATAAGATGTGTGCTCAAAATAATCTCCATTTAAATTTTGTAATTTTGTTCCCAAAACGATATGCATGATGATGTGGAATTGATGTCAGAATAGTTTTAATTTAGTTGGCTTCTAGTCCAGTTATTATAGAAGTGATAGTTGCTATTGCAAGAGACTTAGAACTGACAGATCTTAATGAAAAAAAAATAAGCTCTTGGTGCAAATTGACTCTGATGAGGAGATCAGAATGTTGCTGGCGTTCTTGTGATTGGTGTGAAGGTGAAGGATTTAGGGTAGAAGGTTGATTTTTCCCTTTGATGCACACTTTCTGACCTTTGGCAAGTCTCTGAGCTGTGAGTCCCATCTATAAAATGGGAATAGTAACACCGCTGCATGGAAGGTGTGTGTTCTGAACATGTACAACTACAACACCACATTTCTTAAATGTTGGAGACACCCTTTTTACATAATTAGGATGTCTTAAAATATCTCAATATTAGAAGGGTATGATGATATTATAAATGATAGATTTGTTACATTTGGCATTGTGTTTTGTATTAAATTGGATTAAAGAAAGTGACCAAATCCAGTTAACGTTAATTGTATTTATATTTGTCTAAGGTTAAAATGTTTAATCCTCCTCAGCTTAGAGTAATGTACCTATGTTAACTTTTATGTCAGGTTCCTGCCTTGGGCAAATTTTTATGGACAAGTTACAGATCTAGTACCACAAGGTTCACCGTGAAAACGCTGACACAAACTAAAGTGTTGTAGCAGTGGTGTGATAACCATGAATTCATATGAAGCAGATATTTCCCTTAGATGCACTGTAAAAACAAAAATGACTGAAAGCTGGTATTTTAAATAGTCTTTAAACCAGCAAAAACTGCTGATTCACTTTTTGTCATGATTATAGCTGCTCTATTGACAGCCTTATTTCATCTTTAGTGTCTGAAAGATTTGTCACCACCCCTTTAAGCAGTTCTCTCTGCAGATGCCTTGTACACAGGATGTTTTTCCTTGTGAGTAGAAATAAAATGTCTAAGATCAAGATACAGTTCTTGGCCCGCACTCCTGTAGGCTCTTGATATATTTTGGACTTGACCTTCCAACATGCTGCGCAGTCAGTTTCATAAAATACCCAGAGAATGTGCTCTGGGCTGCATCATTAAATTAAGCAGAACTTGTACTGGGTCTTGCATGGTAAAAGTGCGTTGAGTCCTTATGAATGTCACATCCTTTGCAAAGCTGGATGGTTGTATAAGGCCACATGTAAGATCCCCCAAAAGCAGAACGTGGACAGAAAGACACAAAAACCTGGAAAAAAAACCAAAAAAAGCAGGAAAAGAACAAGCAAACAAAACCCCCACAAAAACACAACCTGGACATTTTATTTTCCATTTAAACATCTGTATCAGATATTCTTAACGGCTCATTCAAGAAAAGGCAGCCATGATAAGGCGCTAACTATAATACTATCCTACTTCCTCAATATCATCAGTGATACTGTGGCCATTGTCTGCTTTCCAGCTTTCCCTGGTGAGCTATAACCCTTTTCATGTTCAAATAATTCTTCCCTTACAGCACCATTTTGTCCAGTATAGCTTGTCATGTAGATCAGGAGAACTATTTGTGATTGGTTAATATGGTGGATTGCTCCCCAAGGCCACATTTGCACAGAGACCTTGTGAAAAAACACTGGAGACTTGTACAGATGGTATATCCCGTGGGAAAATAATTTAAAAGGCAGCTGAGCAGATATTCAGGGTCAAGCAGTGCTGGGCATGCAGGCGATGCTTGTTATGAGTGGACTAAGGTTGACATATTAGGGTAAATGTAGAACTCTCAGATAGACGTGAGAATTTTTCCACAGTAGCAGCTTTGCTATGAAGATTTATTCAGCATTTTCCTCATGAACAGCTTGTGCCTATTTTTCCATGCAACCATCTAAGACTTTGTGTAGCTGTAACCAAACTTCCTAAAGGTACTAAGCACAGTATCAGTTCAGGGATTGTAGTTCTTCTGTGAACTGCCACTACAAAGAATAACCAGGCCCTC
The DNA here is from genome assembly GCA_013399365.1 of Pampusana beccarii. Lineage (NCBI taxonomy): Eukaryota > Metazoa > Chordata > Aves > Columbiformes > Columbidae > Pampusana > Pampusana beccarii. The sequence goes on from VWYH01000587.1 coordinate 132,996, forward strand.
AGTTCTGGCTTTTCGTGGCACGTGATATTACAACTGGCTGCATGTGTCCCTTTCTGGTAGGAAGAAATTCAGAGTATCAGGGCAATTGAATTTACTCTGCTGTAGTAAATGGATCTGTTACGTTTGCAGTCTGCTAAGTTATCTAGAAAAATAGATGAAGCCCTTTGAGTCTAGTTCTGACTGGTTTTAGATAGCAAATAGGTCAATGGAAACAAAACTACGTGTGCGATCTGTATAAAATGCCAAACTTCAGATAAATGACTGGATAATATGGAAAAATATTAAAACTTGTAGTTTTACATGTAAGTGAACACACATCATCTCCAATAGCCCTTTCCCTAAGACAAACTAAATAATTCCTCTGTGTATGTAGGAAATGTGTAGGCTTCCAGACAGATTTAGATTGAGAAACCAAACTATACCAAAATAAAGTGGTCACAACGAAAACACCTGGAAACGAAATCTTACGGATTTTAATTTAAATCCATCCCCATACAATCATAACATTCAGATGTGTAAAGTTTTCTCTTGCAGGGTTTGTATGCTGTTATTTATGTCCTGAAACATATAGCCTCGTATATTCAACCTGCAAGCAAAGACTCACAAATCCTGATCTGCTTGCAAGATCTGACCTCTGAGACTTACATAGGTGCTAATTCCTCATGCTTAATGGTGATGAGAATGATGACTCTGGCAGTCACCTCTCTATCGTTTTTGTGCATTTTCTAGCAAACAGAAAACCTTGGCACAAATGACTAGGTCTCCCAAGTGACTGTTGAAGACTGTGCCTGTATGGCCAGACACTTACGGCAAGTAAAACAAAGGTCTGGAACAAATAGAAATTGTAACTATTTAAAATGGGATGTTAGAGAACAGGTTGTTTACAGTTTTAGAAGGACTATCCTACTACCTCTCCTCAGTCTTTGGAAAGAGGGCTTTGCTTTAGAGGTGATGAAGTTCTCAAACTAATCTCAAGTGACCTCACCAGATCAGAATTGAACATTGAAATCTTCCAAAGGTGCACTAACTGCCCCTTTCCCACTAGCATCACCTATCAGATAGGTGAACCCTCACGTTCCAGAGCAGTTGACTTCATTCTGAGCTAGCAGGTTAAGTTGTGACTCCACTAGGCAAGACACTAAGTTACTCTTATGAATCAGATTCAGAACCTCCTGGCCCTTCTGCCATGCAAATTCAAAGCAGCGTTTCTTATTCCTTTCAGGATACTGCATAAGTAAGCAAAAATAATGTATCATATCTTCTGCTTATATGCAAAGCCTGTGATGTCGGTCAAGTCTCCACCTAGGGAATCAGGTTGGTTTGTTTGTTTGTTTTTTAATACAGTAATAGTCTTGATAAGTCAGGACTGGCCACGACTCAGTCTGTGGTGAGTTGGAATTGCAGTTCTTTCCCCATTCCAAGCTGCTAGCTCTGCTGGTTAGTATGTGGACTTTTAGCCTGATGTATGCAGCCATGCAGATTTTTCACTCATTTACTTTCTTGAGAAGCATAATGATGTAGGCTTTCAGTTCCTAGAAACACAGTGAGGAACTGAAGTGTGACTGTGTTTAAAAAATGGTATTAAATCATGTGACTGGCCCTGTTTCCCTTCGTAGCAGGATCGTCTTTGCCTGCCATTACTTACTCTGCAAGACATCCGCACAATCTGTTCCTATGTTCAACCTGAGGCTTCTCCACTCCGGTTTTGTCAGCTCTGGACATGGCAATCTCCTATGTATCACTTCTGTAATTAATAATCGCGGTCTTGTTCTCTGCATAAATTTCTTGCAGTCCAGTCTTTCCTTTTGGGTCATCTAGACTATGTAGACACTATGGAAGATGAATCTTGTTGCTTTTTTTTTCTTCTGTATTGTCTCTGTTTTTCAGCCTGCTTCAAGTACAAGAGTAAAACCCAGGCACAGTACTACAGATGAAGTCTCACTGGGGCTGAAGGTGGGAAAAGGCTAGATGACATAATATGTTTAGAATTTATTCCTTTTTATACATCCCAATGTAGCTGTGTCTATAATAAAGATGAGTCATATTCCACTTTCTACCAAATGTGGCCCTTTTACTGTATTTGTAGTACAGTTTCTCATCCTTCCCTTGTCCAGCTGACTGTTCCTGCATAAGTGTTACAGCCTTATATCCATTCTCATTATAGAATTTTCTTAATTCCCTGTGTACCCACATAGGATAAGGATACAATTTAGCCCTAATGAGCACTTGTAAATATTTTCTTATGTATTTCCCTTAAGTGCAAACCAGTAAATCTTCAAAGTCCAACAGGCTGGCACATCATGACCAGGAATTCCCTTGGAACTAATGCAACTGCTGTTGTGCCTGCTGTTTAGCCGTAGCAATTTGTGCAAGAAAAGAATGACAGCAAACGATTAAGAGGTACATTCCTGCGCATTCCCTTCATATTGCAAACGGGCTGAAGTAATACTTTTAAAAGCGCCACATTTAGACACAGTCATAGACCTATGCAAATACCTCTATAATAACTTGATCCCGATGAAGAACTGATATATTGAAATACAAGGCAAAGCTCCAAATATTTCAGAATAGGAGATTTGTAAGACCCACATACCTAGAAAAGAACTAAAGAGGCTAATACTTTATTAAGTAACACAAAGAGCACCTGTCAGCAGGTTGTCCTCTATTGATGGTACTGTTTTTTTAAGTAAATGTACAAATAGTTCACAGAAGCTATGTAAACATAAATTTTTCTTATCCTTCTGCAAATTCAGAATTTTAAAATAAAGGTAGATATGAAAATTACTTTTCACACCTGATAACTGCACTTTTTAAACTCAGGCTCCCTCATTATGTCCTGTCTTCAGAACTATACTTAGAAGATTATATAATACCAACTTAATATGATAATTCATTTGGGTTTATGTTACTTATTTTGTATTCTTCCGTCTTTGTGGTTTGAATGTGGATCTAATTGAACAGTTACTTTTACTTTATCTAGATGGCAAGTACATTGGTAAGCAATGGAAATGACATAGTAACTCACGTTAACAGGACTACATAATTTCCTGATAACTCCAATTATCTTCTTTCATGCCTGTAGTGTAATTAAAATGTTTAATTGTTTTCTTTAGATAAGAAAAGGTTATAAAAGCTATAACAATTTGTGTGGACTTAATGACCAGCTGGTGTTAATAGACCAAAGCCTCTAGTTATCAAGCCATTCAAGAATCATAGATTTCAAAGAAATTCCCTCAGTCTGGAGCATTCACATATTCTCTTGGACTTTAGCCATATTAGACCTTGCGATCAATTGATCCCACAAATAACACTGCAATTTATTTTACCCTGACCTCAATCTACCAGTGAAGATCTGCAGTGTGAATCAGGTTATGTCATGTCGTTGAGTATGATAATCTAATGTGCTGTGCCCCCGTGGAGTGAGAGTGAGAATTCTATGGCCATGTTGTACTAATGTTGGAAGAGATCTGTGTAATATGAAACAGTCCAAAGATCAGCCAAAAGGAATTGGGACACCCATGATTTTTCTCTCCATCTTAGAGTTGTCATTACATTGGCAGGAGACATATGTGTTACTGCACCTCTAACACTTGGAAAGAGAAAAAAGAATTGAAGAAAAATGGGTTTGCTTGTACTAAGAACAGTGGTACAGCCATAAGAGAGAATTAATATACTACTCTTTTTAAGGAAGTTCACCTCTGTTTAAAGGCTTCTGCTCCTTGTCTTTCTAGAATCTTAAAACCTCTATTAAAGTGAGGGTAGGGATCAGCACTGCCTGTGGATGTGATTGCACCTAGTTTCTATCACAAGGGACTCTGTCAGTTATTTAGAATTTATATTAACTTTTATTTATGTTGACTTAAAGTTTTCATACTTAATTCCTTCCTCAGACTGATTTTTCATATTCATCTCCTTGGGATATAAATGTAAAATCTGGGCCAAGATCTGAACTTGACTAGCTATTGGAAAGTGGTTTATAGTGTTTTGTAAATTAAAAATCTGTGTTCTGTGTAATATCGTGTATGCCTATTGTCTTTTCAATACCCAGTTTGTATTAGGCAGCACAGCAGAGAACATTGCCTGAATGAAAAACTTGGGATACGAATAAACCTGTGTAATAGCGAGATATTGGGGTATGAAATCTGAAAATATTTTATCTTGTCATCTTCAGTCTGGTGGTTTTCTTGTTATATGCCAGTTTAGCCTTGGTGCTTATTTGCCTGCCTTACACACTGATAGGTGTCTGCCACTTTCAGCTGTCTTCGGTGGTTTGTGCTTGTCTACAGATAAGACTCCAGGGAATCAGCAGGAGTTGATTAAACACCGCTAAGTGCAGCAACAGATCCTACCTTAGCTGTATGTTCCATTGATGCTTATTTTACCACTAAATTTACACCTGGTTATATCATCTCCACTCATCTTCTAAGTACTTTGGAAAGTGATGTGGAGGATGATGCAGTAGAGATGAAGTAAGTTGTTTTATGAGTTGTGTAAATCACCAGACATTGTCTTATTGCTATTTGCAATAACTTGCTTTGAAAAAAAAAAAAGGTGTTTAGCACACTGATTTCTACTCTTAATCCATAGTCCATCCTGCCACTTCTCAAATGTTCTTAATAAATATAATGTCTTCTGCTGACGTGCCGTGCCTTGAAATAGAATAAACATATCACAAGATGAGAAATGCACAAATTGTATTAATTTTGCTAGCTTTGTTTAACAATATATTTTTTGACAACACTTTTCTATAACACCCTATGAAGAAATGCTAAATCCTGCGTTACCATGATAAAACCTAACCATCACAACTTAGTTAACAGCTATCTTGTGCTAAGTACTAATAAACACCGAAAGATCCCATCCTAAGAGCGTGCAATCCCAATAGACTAGACAGATAATGAGTCTAGTAAATGACAGGCTGCTTTATGAGGCAGGGTAACAGCATTTTATGTCATTGTTAAAAAATAAAGTTCATGTGAGCAATCTAATGGCATTTAATAGGAATCTCTGGGTAACAGGGGCAAGTGAAAATAATTTACTGGAAACTTATCCCTGCTCTGGAATTCTATAGCAAGTTTGGAAAATATGTGGAAAGAATACAATTATCTAGCAAATATTGTGGGATTCTATTGTAATTTCTTTAGCAACCTATTGGTTCCAGTCTTGTGAGACTCTTATAAAGTGAAAATCAGGTTCTCATGATTTACTGTGCTATTCAGGCCTTTTGATGTATCTCTATTCTGATAGTTGTCGTTGTATAAATGTGAGCCTCAATCCTGTAATTAGATTCATGCTGGTGAACCCTTCTGCCTACTTGGAGCTAGGGTTAATTCACAGAGCAGTTAGCGGTTCTGGCAGATCCCAGATTCCACTAGAGCGGTTGTATCAATAAGGTCCTTAGTATAGATGCTGACTTCTGATGACAATGATTGAAGCAAGCCATGAAAAATAACATTTGTTCTGGGGACTCATGCTGATGCTTCTCTACTAGCTTCTCGTTGCCTCACTGTAATTCATAATTTTAAGGATGTCACCTACAATATTAAGTTCTATTTGTATGTGTCATACTTACAGAAGGCCTACAGATGGAGAATCTGTGAAATCTTCTCTCTCTTATTTTTGAGTTCTCTACAATTGCACCAGCTTGTCTGGTTAATTGAGATCCAGAGAGCAGCAGCATATTAAAGTGGATGAAGTTCCTGAACAGACAGGTGCTGGCAAAGGTCCAGGCCTATGCACTCTTTGTATTAAGCTGTCCCTGCAGAGAAATAACTCGTTTTTCAAAATTGGGAAGTGTTACACGTGTGCATGTTCCTCTAACCTGGGTATTTGGTTTGTTCTGTCCATTAGTAAATATAGATTTTCCTATGAACATTGTTGATTTCTTAGCTCAGCTCCTACATGACATCAAAGAAGCCCAGGTGCCGGCTGATCTGCTCTGATGATTAATTGATGATACATGGAAACTTAATCAATTTGAGCTATATAATTTTAAAAAATGTTCTGACTGGGAATACCAAACTGTAGAACTACAAGAAGTGTTGTATTTTAAGATAAATACAGGGTATATATTCCTACCAACATGTCTAGTTGATGGCCCTGAGCTACAGAGGATAAGAAGGGAGGGGAACAAGCTCCTCCTGCAAGGCTGCCTGCCCGCCTGTGCCCTTCCTCACAGCCTCTGTCACAGGAGAGCAACTCGCAGATCTTCAGCTTTGAGGGTCTCTGGCCTGTGTCTCTGCTGCCTCCTCACGGCTGGGGTGCTGAGCCTGAAAGGGAAGGTTTATCTTCTCTTCCCTACTGTTGCCTGCTAGACAGAAATAAGGACGGCTGATATCCAGAATAGGAACTCTTATAGAGTTTGGAGCTCCAAAACCGTCACCTACAGTGTAGAAAAGATTAGACAGTTATTCTGCTATGAAGGATAGGTGTTGGGGTTTTTTTGTTGTTGTCGTTGTGTGTGGTTTTTTTTTTTCTTTTTTTTTTTCCTTAACCACCGAGTGATGAATCTAACTGAGAATCAGGAGTTGCTTCCAGAGAGCACTTTGGCTCATCTGACTTTATACAGTGTCATGAAGGAAAGCGGGACCCAGGAGTGGTTCAGCCTTACCTGCAGACTCAGGTGCTGTCTTGGCACCTTAGTGTCCAGTCTGCTGGCTCAGTTGCAGTGCTGGTCCCACAGCACAGCTGATACATTGCTGTGTCTCTTCCATCGTAGATGGACTTATGAAGCCCCTGTGACTCCCCCTAATGATGTTGCAGCTGGCTGACCTAAGCCCGGTGGTACTTGAGAGAGCAGCTCCGCAGTGACAACACTGAAGACTCTCCTAACTCCACCTTGCAGAAAAATCCCTTCAGGAAGACACAGCAATAGGGTACAGAGTGCCTCTGGGGAAATGAAAGAGACTAAATAATTTCTAAAACAGACATCAAAAATTACACAGGGCAAAACCAGCATGTTGCAGTGATCTAATAGACACTAAATGTTTTGGATAAAATAGTGCTTAAAATGAAAGAGACAGAGAGTGGTTTAGGGACTTGTGATTCACAGACTAGCAATGAAGCTGAATCCTTGGGTATCAACAGTGGGAAATGTCCCCCCTGTTGATAATATCTTAGCAAATACATATAATAGTTCCATCCCCATCCTGCCCCCCAGCAAAACCACATATATAGGTTTAATTTAATGCCAGGCTTTCAGAGATTAGGAACGAAGACTTGTGGTACTTTCATACAAATCAAAACCATTCAGAGCTCTCAGGTTATCTTCTGAGCTCTATGTGTATGAACAAGACTAGATTCTTGAATATGAACTTCATGTTGTCGAGTACACTTTTTATCTTGTTAGCTAATAGAATTTCTGTCTCTCCTGCCATCTGTTCATATTTCAAAGGTTAGGATTAATTAATTTGCTTACAACACAAAACAATCCCTTTCATAGAACTGCCAAGCAAACGCATTTCTAAGACATACTTGCCTTCCTTAGATAGTAAAAGAAAATTAGCCTGTGAAATTGTTACTCGTAATACATGCAAGGTATACATGTATCCACTGTTACCATGTACCTCTTATATTGCTACATGAAAATCATTTCCACGATAATTAACAGCAGCAATCATAGCAGTGTAGTAGTATGCAAGGGCCTCATTTAGGAGTGAGCCCTGTTGTGCTGTTGAGAGGTACTATACAAACATATAGAAGAAATCAGTCTATATCCCAGAGCACTTGAAGCTGAGCAGCTAATTGGACAAAAATGGGAGTAAGATATGCAAAAAGCAAAAGAAATGCAGTATATGTACATGATTTGTGATTAGATACTTGAAAAGCTACATATTTTGTCCATTTGCTAAACTAAGCTCTTTGGCAGTCACTCAAAACATTTCTTATGTTTTGCTGGTACATTTTAGGAGTATAAAAATCTAGTTACAGATATGTATGTATTATGTCTCATAATTACGGTTATATTGCCACCAATTGTGTGGGAGTATTTATGTAATTGTGTTACATTGTTCTATCGCAGCATAGTATTATCAGATTAATATTGCTTGTTGAACTATAAGATACTTGTAAATATTTTCTTTCCTTTTCAAGGGTGGTATACACTAGATTCCGTTTAAAGCTAGGTATTTTGAAATGTCTCATGAGTCATGAATGATGGACGTTATAATATCTATATGTGCCATCTTATCTGCCTAATTATCTGCCTGGGGCTGGCAAACCTCAAAATAATCTCTTCAGGATTATACCATACCTTTAATTTCTTTAGTTTAAGTTATTGAACCCCAAAATCAAAACCAGCATTGAAATATTCAGGAGAGTCCATTTAAACTTAGATTGTGTAATTCTACGTGCTGATATGGTGCCCTTTAATGCAGGCAACACAAGAGAGATAGAAAAGGAATCATTTGAAGGACAAATCTCAAAAATGAGCAACTGAAACTTCCCAGCTTTCAGTAGGGAGGGCAGTTGTTATGAGAACATGAGCATTATTTGTTGAGTGATATGTTGTCAAAAAATCAGTTGGGTGGGAAACATTTTTAAATGCTTGGAAAATAAGACTAGGCAAGTGCTTCAAAGTCAATTTGTGGATCTTCAAAAGTCAATTAAAGACTAGAATACAGCATATTTTCTCTTAGGTTGGGGAAGATGGGGTAAGCCATCTTGCAGCAAAGTGTTTGCTTTTCTTCAGCACTGTGGTAAGGGAGTACAGGGCTTTTACTTTTGAGTAGCATCATTTTTCTCAAGACTCACTCTATCCCAAGTCGTTCTTTGCTCATAAGGTGAAAACTGTTGCATACTCTTTATTCTAGTTCTAGTCTTTTCTTGGTCCATGAAGGTTTGCAAATGCTTACTTGGAAGGTTGTGTGACTGACTTGTTAATCAACCTTTTGCACGTAGGTAATATACAAGGTTTACCGTGGCATTTGCAGCAATAGTGAAAATAAATATTTTTGATGCTGATATGTTCTTGGCTTTCAACTGAGATTGTGGACAAACACTTCTTAACCGTATAGAAAGTCATTGGTTCCAGGGGAATTCTTGCTCTTGTAAGCTCTGGCTTTCTCTTATGAAATCCTCTGGGAATAAAGAGGGGTGGAAGGAGGGAGCGCTGGAAGGTGATATCGTGAGGACATGAAGGATTGCTGTCAAGTGTTGTTTGGGTCCGGAGGGTACGTATCCAGGGAGGAGAGTAGCAAGAAGGAAGATAGGGAAGTAGATTGTTGATATTACAGAACATGGTGATGGAACAGAGTGCATGGCTTGAATCATAAAATAAAACATTTCCTGGGATGCCATGTTTCTAAAGTGTGTGCTCTTTCCACAGTGCACATAATATTCACCTATAAATCATTTAAAAATATGCCTAACTGTCTAAACAAACCTGAGATCTGATAAAAAGGTCCCGACTTTGCTTCAATAACAATGCCAATGTCATCCTAATTTTCCAGAGAGCTCTCTCCTTTATGTGGTTTTCTCACGAGTGAGAAAAGCTCCCAGTTCTTGTCAATAATGCTACTGCTCTGCTCTTAAACTGTCTCTCGACAATACACGTTTTCTGGAACACAGGTGAAAAAAAGCAGCGTGACACTGTCTGGGCAGGTGAGCTGCTGTGATTATTGCTCCTGCTATTTCTTCAGCCTAACCTGTCTGTATCATCCACCTTCATCTGTGGTGCCTTCCAGGTGGTTTATCTTTTGGGAAAAGTGTATCTATATTCAGCTGTCAGTCCAAGATCACTCTAAATGTCACTTGTTTGCTTTTATGTCTTTGGTCTTGATGGATGTGTTTGAATTATTCTGAAGGCATGCTATTAGGTACTGTTCTTTATCTCATTTCTTAGTAGCATTATCTTCTTTACGTGCATCACAAGTGTGTGTCCTGGGGCAAGAGGGAGGGAGCCAGGGCATGAGGAGGACAGGATGAGGAAGGACTGTTGTAGCTCTTTGGCTGGGGATTAGGGCTGTGTGTTGTACAGCATGGGTACTCTGGAGCCATGGCAGTCTGTCACAGAGACCTCTATCACAACAGCAGCTGCTGCAGGTTTCTGTTCTGCTGTGGTGTTCAGTCCTAATTACAAACAACAGAACCGAGCCTCAGTCCCGAACTTGCAAAACCTTTGTGACTCTAGTTTTTCCAACATTCAAAATAATGTATTTTTTTTTTTTTCCTTGTTCTTACCTGACTATTGCTTCAAAAACAATTCTGCTGCTGCTGGCTTCATTAATATGCATACAGTGCAATGTAAATGGCTCTTGAGGCCTCCCCTTGGTAGATGATTTAATGTGGCAGTTATGAAAGCTGCTCAGACTGTGCTCGATTAGCATAATAATGAAGCTTCTGCAGCAGTGTTATCATCCTCAAAGGAAATAGCCTGAGTGGTCACAGCTCCTTTAACAAGTACCACTTTAGGATAAAAAGCAGAGGATTCTGTTTGAAATGGTAGATTGGAATATGCAAAGCGGGAGGGAGTTGTTTGTTGTCTTTGCTGTGCAGGGAGACAGAGGAGAAGGCGCAGCATCCCCGGGCTGTGAGCGGCAGCCGGGCAGGGCGGGCGCTGCAGTCACCCCGCTCCTCCCGGCCCCGGGCACCCGGCAGTACAGGAGGCTTCCTCTTTGTTTTAAAAGTCAGTCTAATCGTGAAACTCGTCTCTCTTTTCATCTTTCGTCTCCTGTACTTGGCATCTGACAGAGGAACAAGGACTGGCTTATTTCCCAACCTCTGGGAACTTGGAAAGTCCAGAATGTTGTGGTTCAAGGCTGTATGTTTACTGTTTGATTTTTGTGGCTCGTTAACAGATTAGGGATGTATGACAAGACTGAATAGAAAGCTTTCGGGTGACTGAGAGGAGACATTCTCTATGACTGAAGTAAAAAGGTGACTTTTCAGGTAAAAACAACAGGAATCGTAAGTAGCACCATCTGCAATATTACTATTTTTAAAGTATATTTTGAGTAAGAAACAGTTGAAAATGCAGAGGTGAAATTTTAGGGGCTTGGCAGACATGAAAGAATGAGGACAACTTTTTCTGCCCTTTCTATGGAGCAAAATGAGCAGAAGGAAGTGGCGTCTTGCTCCCCATGGAGAGAACATCTCCCGTTTTGCTGGGTGCAGAGGTGTCGGTGCAGAGGGCTGCGGCGCCTCTCGGCTGGCTCTCCCTGAGGCTGCTGCCCCTATGGCAAGAATGGTTTAGCAACTGTAGTTTACAACTGAGTTTATTGAGCTGCTAATTTAATTTGTTCTTAATATGGCAAACCAAGCCAACAGCTTTCAGAGGTTGTTTTACATCCTACTCAGCCATCCTGCTACAGAGATCACAACTTCCAGGGAACAGACAGTGGCTCAGGCTTCTCAGCATGTTCCGTCTTTATCCTGTTATAGCCTAGCACTTGATGAATCCAGATTTAATGGGCACGTGTGCAAATACAAGTACAGTGTAGTTCAAGCAGGAACTGGGACCTGGCCCTGAGCTTAATGGGGCTCCTGGACCAACATGCAGAGGATGTGCAGGTGTGGAGTCAGTCCCACAGCTGCAGCTCAAGGAAGCCAAAGCAAAGCAATTGATTATCTTCTGTTGGATGTAAAATTGTTCCTGTTGTCAACTTCTGGAAAATACGAAGTTGCTTGACACTTGCCTTTCTCAGTGACCCTTGATCTTCATGAGTTCTGTGAAGGCATCTGATTACTTTTTACCCATACACATTAGTCTTCTGTTTTCCTCTTGCACAAAGGTTTTGATTTGCTACCCAAGGACGGATGAGGGAGAATAGCGTCAGAAATAAGGATGTTTCACGTATCATTCTTAGAATTTTTCTTTGCAACAGATTTCTGCAGAGGTTAAGGTTTTATGAATAATTCCTTTTTGATAGTTTTCAAGGACTCTTCTCAAAGAAAGGAAGCAGGTTTTGCAGTATAGTGTAATGAGGGAATGTAATAGGGGTTAATAAAACTTTAAAACGTTCAATAACTCTAGTTTACAAAGTAAATGCTGTTCAGTCTCTGAACAAAAACAAACAAAACAAACACATACTGGAGTGTTCCTCTGATAGCTCAATGGTAGCTAGGAAGAAATAGATAAGAAAGGAAAATAAACCAGTGGACATACTGCTTGATCCCAAATGTTTTGATTATTAAATTACTTCACATGATATATGTATGTGCTCCTGTATGCTGGTAAATGATTTGCCTTGTGTCCAAGCCTGGGGTTGCTTTTTATCCCACAGCTTTACTTCACCAAATGCTTGAGAGACTGAGAGAATCCAGCCCTGCTCCCATTGAAGAAGTGGGAATTTAGTTCCTGTCTTTCAAGAGTTCACTGAAAGAATTATCCCCATGGGAAAGCGCTGCTGTCTCTGGAAAGGGGAGTGTGCAAGGAAGGTGATGGGAGAGGGAGGGAGCTTTGAATATCTTAGAATTTATCTTTGCATACCATAAATGTATGCAAAATGCTGAGGTTGACTATTAATTACTGAAATCCAGTTAAAGGATTTTTTTCCATACATTGTATGTGTACATTCTTCAGTGACTAGAAATCCTATCACCTCATCTTCATTTCAAAGTGCACATATATCTTGTGGCTCTTCATGGCGTTGCCCTAAGCACGCTTCCTGGGTGTTATGGACTCTCTATTTTTAATTTGCTGACACCACTCTTACACTGATTATGTTAATTACTTGTACTTTTGTGACCCCTCTCTGGTTTTGACTTTCTTCTTTTGCTTGTAAAGGTCCATTGGGAGGGCTTAGTCACATAACTTCTTTCTTTTCCCCCTTTGTTCTCTGTGGCTTTTTTTGTTTTGACTGTTAAAACAGCAATAAAGTAGATTTTGACATCTTAGGGAGTGACCTGTCCTATTTTTGGTTTCCAAGGAAATAGGTGTTGTAGTTAAGTGGCACTGGCAATTCTGACCCTGGGACTCTGCTGGTTTAATCCTTGGACAATTCCACTTTGCAAGAGAGTTAGTTTTATTATGCATAAGTATGCATCAGTTGAGAATCAGACACGCTGTTTTCCTGGGCTTTAAGGTTGACTGCCTTTAGTTATTACACACCTTTACAGGAAGGAAGAAGTGGGAGATGCAATGAGCCTGACCTAATCCATTCTTCCACATGGGAAGTAGAGACAAAGAAAAAAATGTTTTTCATAAATTCTTTCCCTCTGCCCATCAGGCAGTTTTCAGCTGTGACCTTTCGCCACTCCTGTTGTCCATTCACTTTGGTTACAACACATTCAAAAACAATTAGGCAAATAAAAATCCATCAAGGCTATTAAAAGCAATTGTCAGCTTTGTCAGGAAACTGCCAAGCTGCAACACCAGGACCTCCTGAGGTGTCCTGGGGAATCACTGCCTGGTCCTACTGCCTGGTCCTGCTGCCCTGCCCTGCGGTGGGTGCCTGCAGAGCAGTGCAGAGGCACAGCCACCGGGACCAGAACGGCCACTCCTGTGTGTGGTATGAGAAGGACAGGGGTCAAAATGAGTGAGCATTCCCATCCGTGCAAACAGCCTGGATTTCTGTTCCCGTTTAAAAATAGGATTGACTAGAAGAGTAATGGCCTGAAGCAAAGAATAAAGAAAAAGGGAAGCATAAAAACTGTAGCTGAAATAACTTTTTTACTAAGTGTTTTCTGCCTTAATGGCAACAAAATTTGAAAACGCCCAAGTGAGTCTGGAATACTGTAACTATTGCCTATGGTTGATGTTTCTTGGAGTGGATTTGGACTTTATGAAGGGCTCAGTCTCCACTGCAAGAGGCTTTGTGGAATCACTGCGTTGCCAGACTTGTCTAGCAGGGGCACAGCGTACTCCGGAGCCAACAGGGCTTTGCGCGTAGTGCTTGCACCAGTTCTTTTGAAATAGTCGGGGTAAAGAACCAAATCTCCTATTGATTGTAGTAGAGAAGTTTCAAAATGAAGCCTTCCTTGTGCTCTCATTGTCTGCTTGCTGGTGTAACCAGTTTGTGCAATATTTAGTTTGAAGTTGCTTCTGTCTTTCCTTGGGATTTACTACAAACACCAGGGTAGAAGAGCTCTAGTGATAACAGGCACCTGTGTTATATTTACCATAAAGTAATGCGCAATGAGACATCTTTTTGTAAATTGCCTGAGCCAAGCCCTGCTCTGTGGAACAAGTTTGACACTGGTGCTGTGGGCTGGTGCCGCTACCTTCTGGTGGCTTCGTAATGTTGAAAAGCGCTTTCTTATTCTCTAATTTGATGCTTCTTTCATCTGCACGCAGTCTAAACATTTATGTTTCACTGTGTATTGTCAGTAATATTAGGGAAAAAGGGTTTTGCAGCTCTTTTGAAATGAGAGACTCTTGTACATTAGGTGTAATGGACATGTAGTGCTCACTGAGAAGTGAACCTCTCAGGTGATATGGCCTGTCATTTCAGATTGAAGAGAAAATAGCTAAAATCATGAAAAGTATTTGATGGGTTCAGTTCTTGTTCTTGCAAGTAAATAGAGAGTAGGAAAGCTTCCTGCTAAGCAGGTAAAGTTATTATTGTCTTAGAGCTGAAGAAACTAGTTGATAATCTTGAAACAGGGACACTTGCCACTGGTTTTGGTGGGAAATGGATTCTCCTGAGAGCCTGTTTAACACTGTCATAGTACCCTTAACAATTAGCACGTTCAAGAAGGTCCTAGGTAAGCTTTTTCCTCTGTGATCTCATTGATTTAGTGAATGTGTTGGCCAAACCAGAGTTTGTCATGTATTGGCACACACCTAAACCCATGCCATTGCTCTAAGTGGTTACCTTTCAGCCCATAGGATGCTAGCACAACTTGCAGTGAGGTCACCTGCTGAGAAGACTCTCCTGGCCTGAAGTGTGCATTGCCAGAAATGTCTCTGTGACAGTCATTCACGTGGGAGAGACATATGTATAAGTGTAGGCTTGCTTGTGTAAGACTACTACTGATCTTTCAAGAGGGGAAAAGAGAAGGGCCCTGTATACTCACGTTTCACACCTGATGAACTCTCTGACTTAAGCAGGGCTATTGTTTTTAGGCATGTTCTAGCTCCTACTAAATAGCTGTGCTCTTTTTTTTTTTTTTTTCTTCTGGCCCATCCAGGAAGAGAAAGTAGAAAAAGATGTGTTTTATGTTACTTTTTGGTTTTTTACTTTTTAATAGTAGACTTAAGCTGAAAAATATGCAGTGCTACTTACTTTTGGTAATGCTTCATTTTTATTGGAAGGAAATATTACTATGTGGACAGATCAGAGTTTGTTTATGCTGTTTAACAGTGCTATGCAACTAGTTTATGTGCTTACAGGATATCAAACGTGAACTACTCTTCATGTTACGTGCAATAAAAAAGGTGATTTTGGACATTCCAGAAATGAAGTGCTACCAACCTCGTATTCTTCTCTGCTTTTCAAGGGGCAGTGCCTTGCTTCTAATGTGAAGCTAAAGAGGACTGTGAGTGTTAAAAAGCAGCAAGGCGAGCTAAACATTCAGGATGAGACGTTAACCTAAACCACATGTGAAATGCAGCTGTTTCTGCTGAGGCTTTCATCAGTCAGTACTGGGAAGATTGGTGGGTTTTAATATGTGGTCTCAAGCAGAGCCAATAGAAATATGTGGAAAATGTGTGTGAAATCAGTGTGGATCCATGGGGGGTCTCTGGTGTTTCGTGTAGCATTTTATTTGTGTTAACGTAAATAATGGTGATAATACCTATCTCATCACAAAATACCTTTATTTCCCAGGCACACATAAAAACGAGTGATCAGATAAATAGATCTCGTGAATCAGGGTAACCTGTGCCTACATGTTAAATCATTTTTGGATTACTTGATTGGAACAAGCAGAAAGAGGAAACCACGAATTAAAAATCCTCTGCAGAAAAATGAGACACCTGAGACCAGCTGGTCACAAAGTCACCAAAGACTGATGTTTCTAACTCAAACTCTTAATGTCATTTAACATTTAGGTGCTAAAGATGACTACAGACCAAAGAGCTGCTGAATCACAGCTGCTAAAAGAGAAATTGCCATGCCTGTGAGCAGGGATGAGCAGGTACTTGAAAGCTGATCTGTTAGCTAAGTATGTTGTACAAATTCCTCCAAAGGAAAGGTGAAGGGATAGGGAAAGTCTGCTACTAGCCATGAGGAGAGCCAGACTGTTGTTGGCATGGGAGCTGAAGGCACCAGTGAAGTTCAATGGATTGTGCTCAAATGTGTTTCTGACAGAACAGTGGCTGGACACTGTACAGATGTCGTTGCTCTAATTAACTACATGTGCAGCTATTAGAAACGTGAAGCTGGGATCCTTAGGGCCTCGCAGGCAAAGCCTTCGGAAAGGTGTGCTAAAGAAAAGCCTTCCGCTGCCTATGGCACAAGGAGATGTGATAAGCCTTTCCCAGCTGGAAATCTCTCCTGTGTGTGTGTACAATGATAACGTAGCACATTCAGTAACAGCAGCAGAGCAGACCTTGAACAGGAAGGGGAGAGATACAGATTCACTGAAATTCTGCCCTTGTACATAGACATAATAGGATCTGTTAGACATAAAGGACAGCTTTAGGGCAGTTTTTCACTTAATACAAAGACAGCTTGAGTAAAGGGAGCGAAATAGGAAACCAAAGGAGGTCGTGGAGGCTTATTAAGTGTGGGGTTTTGTTTTTTTTTTTTTTTAAACCCCTGATAAGTGATAAAAGTGACTCAGACTTTATCAGCTCTGTAATTTTCAGAAGTGTGAAAGGAAGTAAAAGTAGCCAAGAGGCAAAGGTTCATTTTGTAATGACAGTCTTTGAGAGACTCATTTTGTTTGAACAGACCTATACCCAGAGAGCAAATGGAGAAGAGGTCAGGGAACAAAACTCAGTTGACTCCATACAGGAAAAGTTGGAGGGAAGAACTGAAAGGTAAACACTGTTACAACTCAAGCAGGAGAAAGTGTGGCTTACTGAAAAAAAGCAGGGGAATGGCAGTGTGGATTCCTGGTTTCTGCTTATACCTCAGCAGATCACAGGGAGGCAAAACACTGGCATGCTCTCAAATAAAAGAGAAGAGAATGTCTTGTAAAGTGCATGTCAATCCTTAGTGAAGCGCTGTATTATAGTGTCAAATTATTAATCTGTGTCACAGAACTACCCATATCCCCTATTTCTTGTTGACAGTGGAGATAGAAGAAAAACAAACACAAACCCACAAACCTGTTCTGCCTATATTGGAGGGCAAGAATTCCCCTTTGGGTGCAGATGCTGTAACAGTTGTAGTCCAAGAAAATATTTCACTGATAGTTTTCAAATACAATCTAGAAATGTGATTAAATCAATATTAGCACAAGCATATGCAGTCACCTGGAGAAAGAGCAGCTTCACCTACTGAAAATCCCCAAATGAGCATTTGATAGGCGAGATTGTTCAGGCCTGGCACGCAGGCTTGCCTAAGGGGATGTGCTGTAACACGGCAGCCAGGAGCTTGGAACCCATGTGAAATCTTTACTCTGGCAGCCCTCAAAAGCAGTGCAAACAGACTGATGTTTCTTAACCTCAGAAAATCAGCAGCAGCAGTGATGAACAGCATCAAACACAAACTCTCCTTTCCACCAAACATGCTGTGAAAAGACTTAACAAGAACTAAAGAGCTTCCTGCAGGGGGCTGTCTAATTCCCATCAAAGTAATCTCCTAAAGGGTAAAGGAAAATGAGGGAAGGTTTATTGCTAGCTCTGATTTTTTTTTTTTTTTTTTTTTTCTCTCTCGATCATGTTTCTGGCAGAAAAAATAAGGTCGTTTCTGGCAGCTTTCTCTCAGAACCTCACTGCCAGTGCTAGCCCTCTTCCCTGATACCTACAGCACTGGGGCATACAGACTGTCTCATCTGGTCTTCAGTATACAGCTCTCGATTTTCTGTTCTGCATGAAGTAGTGTCATTTGTCCATAGGGATCACAGAAAAAAAAAGCCATAGTATGATTACATACATACTTCTTTCTGGACTAAATTTCTCCCTTTAGTTCAAAACTCTCTACAGAGTTAATTAAACTCAACTAGAATGGTAAATGGGACTGAATAAATAACTAGACAGAATTAATGTGCTGGATTATTTCTTACTTTTTATTCCTCTTACCAATTGTTCTGGGAATAGACTGCTTGTTTATCTCAGATGTTTAAATGTGTCTGTTCAGAATCTTCAAGGAAATTTAATGTATTCGTCATAAATTCAGTGCACAAATTTTCAGGTTTTCATTGTATACCTGGAAACATTGTGTATTTATATTTTTCGGTTGAATGAGCTTGGCTGCTTCCAATCATGTTTCCACTGCACATACTAGCAATTTGCTTTTCAAGTCTGTTCTGCAATATTCATTTAAAGATATTTATTTCAGAAATATTTGTGCCAGATAAACTGTTCGCTGGAATATTTGTGGAAAGCAAATATGAAGTGGGGAGTAGGATTGGCCAGAAACAGTTAATTTAGTCAGAAACTCAGACAGATGTTGACAGAATGTTATTTATTGTTCTGTGTGTTTTTTTATTATTATTAATTAGTTAATGGCAGGCATCAGCTAGTTTGTTTATTGGTAGAAATGCTATAATATGGTACTTCCTTCCAGATTTCAAATTAAAAAACAGCAGGAACATATTCTGGAATAAGACAAGTTTTCAGTAGAATTGTTGAAGTTTTACAGAGGGCAAGTGTCTTGTATTGTGTGGTGGTAACAAGATACTTGGCTATGTTTATTCACTTACTTTCTTCCACCACCTTTTTTTCAGTATTTGAAAATCCTGGTAGAATTATTTTTTTCTGCAGAAGACAACAGAGACGATAGTGATCTGTCTTCCAAGCTGGCTACCACAAAACTGGGATAATAGTCTTAATTTCCTAAGACTGATTACAGCTTCCACCCTCAGCTACGAGAACTTCACATCTTCTGGATCCTTCAGCCCCTGAGTCTGGTGGTAAGTGTAGTAAAATCCCTCAGCTCTAACTACAAACGAAGAGAAGTGGTAAGGAGTGCCTCTTAGACAACAGTAGTAGAGGACATGGAAGAATCCATGGGGCAGTAGGAAGAACAGGCAGTTCTAGGGTCATTTTGGAGACACTTCTTACTAAAACTCCCTAATTTTCCATCCTCTCTGAGTTAATATAACAATGGTCAGAGAAGAGGTATTTTTATATATGTAAATGTTTTGGCTGTTTGAAAATTAAACTTATTATTCAATTTTGAATCCCAGTGCCAGCAGCAGACCTCCTGGGGTGCTCCTAAAATGATAAATTGATAAAAGTCTTAATAGGAGGAACTCAACAGGAAAAAACAAAATGAATTAGCTTGCTGAGACGTGGCTAACATTATTGAGTTTATATATGTTTCATTAAACTGGGACTTGACAGCTTTATGAGGAAACAGTGGGGTTTGCAGTGTATGAAGAACCTGTAATACTGCCAAGGCTGATCAGGTCCTGTGCCATACAGCCTACTTAACAGACAAATATTTGCACAGTCAAAATGTCATTTTAAACAGCTGGTTTGATAATCCCTTGAGCTTTTAAATGATCAGCAAAGCCTGGAAATTCTACCCTGGTGTTTAATATCTAGTGGCATATTAGATAAACAAAGCAAATAAAAAGATAGGTTAAGCTTTGTTCCTAAATTAGGAATATTTTGGTGACTCCTGCTGCTTCTTTTACTCATCAGTTTTGTGCCATACTTGTTGTGGAACAGAGCTGGACTTGGGCTGATGTCTGTTCTCTCCATTGCAGGTCCTATTTGTGTTCCACACGCACATTCAGTTTGCAGGACACTTACTTGGATGCACATTTTTGCTTAGGTTGTGGATCTAAATATTTTAATCGTTCGAACTTGCCTTGCTTGCCTGAAAAATGAGTAATAGTGATTGATAAAGTCAAGGCTATTTTCATAGTTTTCATTGCCTCCTGCAATATGAAGAACATTATTAAGTCACATTTGTGCAGTGACAAGCTAGTGAGCCCATCAGAATTTATCAGTAAGATAATCAGCTATTTGTGATTATCAGACTGATGCACCAGATTCTCGCAAAGTGTTTATCCCACTGCAGCCTCACAATATTGATAATTTAGCATGGAGAACCCAGGCAACGTATAGCATATGCAGCTGACTATAACCACCATAGCAATTAAAGGAGATCAATGAGTAAATCTAGTTCCATTTGACTACATGTTAGAAGGTGAAATCAGTTGCAGATTCCCTCTTGTTCCAGCTGCTGTATAAAGCAAAACTTGAATTTTCCTGAACAGAACTGGGACTGAGACCTTTCAGTCTTTACTTCTCTGATCCATGACCGTATCCTGCTTTTTTGCTCCTCTTCTCCACAAAAGTCAGTGGCCAGTTTGATCTTGGAAAGAGAGATCACAACGTAAGACTTCTGTATGATACTGCTTATTTGAGAAGGCAGATCTGAAAAATCTGATAGTGAAGTAGAGAAATAGGAAAGGAAAGGCAAAATATTCCAAGAGAGAGAAGGTTAAAGGCATGACAAGACAGCAATAACACAGAAAAGGATAAATATAGCACCTATTTTCCTCTCCAATACGTGTGTTTAACCGAGAGGTAAGGACATACTGAGTGATTTAGTAAATATCACAAAGATAATAAGAATAAAACGGTTACAAAAAGGTTTAATAATAGCAAAGCCACCCAGGTTCTAATTAGAAGTAGCATCATGTGTCACTACGTACATTACTCTTAGCCTGTATATTAAAAAAAGCGCCATATTTCACAAATTCTCAAAACTAAATTTGTGTATGACAAAGAAATATTTGGCAATGTGAATGATCAGATTCAGAGACAGATGCCCTCCACAGCATTTTAACACTAATTGCAGCACAGCAATGTGTCAAGTCTGGGCAGAGAATTTACTGGGGTGAGAAGCAGGAAGGAAAAAAAATACCTTGAAGATTGCATTAATGGAAACAGCAGGCAGGTGGCAATAACCAAATAGCTTTAATTGTCCAAGGAGCTCATGGGAATCAATTTGCTGTGATTATTACCCACATGTTGGAAGGAAGAAATAGCAAATTAAACAGAATGACACAAATGGTAGTAAACTATACCATAGGATTCCCATAGAGAGCTCACAGCAGTTCTTTCCTCAAGGACACACTATTTTAGATAATTTTGTACTGGGGAAAACAGAGTGGAGATGCCAGTCAAGCAATGAAACACGGCTATTATTAGCGCATATGTGCAGCTTGACCCAGTAAACCAGATGTATTTTGGTTTGGGGTAGAAAACTTGCAGACCCACAATGTAGTGGATTGATTTCTCCTTTAGAACTCCCTTGACGTTGTTTAATAGCTTCCCCTGAAACAGAGTTTTGCCATTAAATTCCCTTCTTGTCTATACAAAGCCATAGTAGGAGACCAGTCATGATCACCTGTCTCCAAACTTACTTTACCTGACAGATCGATAGTTTTCACATCCTGTAAAGTTCTCAGCATTAAAAAAAAAAAAAAAAAAGTTTTGAACTGGAATTTAACTGAGACCTACTGAGATTTTGAGAGAAGGTTCATTCAGAGCAGCTAGTATTCAGATAACTCACTTTATTCACAAAGGATGTTGGTGATGAGACTTCAAGCTTTTGGCTTGCCCAGTTTGGAGTTGTGTGAGGAACTCAGAGTAGGATTTAGCTGACTAGACGTAAGGAATCAGTGTCACTGGAGATGCCTTAAACACTCTCATCTGACATCCACTGTCACTGCAGCTGGGTACAGGGCATCTTCCAGGTCTGCAGTTCTCTCTGTTATATCTGCAGAAAAGATGTCTCATGCCAAGGTATTTGAAACGGCATGGGGGTCCCATATTGAAGCAGCTGAATGCTGCCTCAGCCTTCTATATGCTGTGTGCGTGCCTTGATCTGTATTTTGTAGGCTCTTCAATAGACTACTTTTGCACACAACAGGCTAGGGATGAATTTCTCAAAATATTTGCTATTGGTGTTGCTCTATTCTGTATAAATATGTATCCCTTGATACAGGAAGGGCTGGCTTCCCAGACCGAAATGTTGAAGTATTTGCTGGGTGTGTGAGAGACTGGGATTTAAATTCCTGGTATGAATCTGGCAGATCAGGTTTGAACCTGGATCTTCCACATCCTCAGGAAGTGCCTTAATCATTAGGCCTTCAGCTAATCACAGCCCCTGAGTTAATTTGTGCCAGACCTTAATTATTTGAAAGTAATGCATTTCTGCAGAAAAGCTTTGATTTTCAAAGAAGTGGCATTTCTAAAATGAAAAATCATGGTCAGTGAAAGAATCCTAACTAAGTAGGACATTGATTGCTGTGGGTATCTCAGACAGGATATTCCCTCTTTTTTCAAAGGGGAATGCTCAGAAAATAAGTACAGAGTTTGTCTTTGAAATAAAAGAATGCTAATTACTAGATCTCTACTTCTCAAGAGAGAAACCTTTAAAATAGTTTAGAAGATTGGGATGCCCAACTAGAAAATCCCATGCTGCATAACCAGATTAATTTCACGATACAGCGTGGGGTACTGAGCCATCTCCGAGGCCAGGTTTGCTGATCCTGCGTTATTGTTTGTTTCCTGGTTTCTGTCCCTGGCACTTTCCCACATTTTCCACAGGATAATAGCTAAATGTATTCCAGTAAAGCATCCGTACAACAACCTTCAGCAAGAGGATTCAAATGCTGATGTAAAATCTGCACAATCGATTTAAAACTAATCCCAGTTTATATCTGTGAAGTTTTAATTGAAGTCTGTACAATATATGTGCTATTTAGTTTGCCTAACAAGATAGTGCATCTAGCAAACAAACTAAAAAGCACATATTAACACAAAAATCTAACCTTCAGAGTAATGGGATTGATTTATAGATTTGGCTCAGTGTATAGGTTTTGGAAAACTTATTTTAGAGTCCAAACTGGGAGCATATTTAGACACTTCAAATGTATTTTACAGTTTTGTTTTTTGCCACTATTAACTTTAAAAAAATGCACAGTAGTTTAGAAAATAAACTTCACATACCACATATCTCAAGTAACTCAATTAACTCTCTTTCCTCACCCTTTTTTATACAAAAACAAAACAGACACCTTCTTCTTTCTGTTTCAATATCCTTTAAAATCAATCTCATAAGCTAAACATGTCCAGTGGTGAATATTCTCTTATAAAAGCTTCATATGAACTTTCTGCACAAAATAAACAATTCTGAATTACAGTTACCATCTCTGGCAACTATCCATCATTCTTTAATAACAGATAGGATAGGATTTGCAGAATATACAGTAAAGAATTTAGAAATTAAGTACTTGAATCATATGTGAATTCCTTAGTGTTGTATACCTTAGCAATCATACATACTCAGTATGACAGGTCACTCAACACTTTTATGCGGTGGGTAATATGCTGGCATATGCTAACGACAAGAGCACTAGGTACAAATAGTCTTCTCTGTATGTGTGTGTCTAGAAATAGCTCTTGTTGTGATGGCACAATTACAATTTGGAATTAACTGCTTTGTGTTTTTACAATTGCCTGCTCTGAAAAAGGAACAGAATTAAGGGGATAAGAAAAAGAAAGGAAATATCTACCTTTTTTGTTTCTGCAAGGTATCTGCGTGAATAAGGGCAGACTTTCATTATTGTCTTTTCTTATACGTGTTGACTTTTCTGACCCTTAGGCCAAATCCCAGTATGAACACAAAGATACTCGAATGAGGTAATTAGATTTTCACCAGAAAAGCACTTGGTTCACAAAAAGAAGGACCTTAATGTCTTCTTGAGTACATACAGCGTTTCTTCAGAAACCTCTGTTTCACAGCTGTTGTAATGCAGGAACGAACAGTTTAGTTGTATTCACCATGACATCAGCTGCATTGGAGGCTGCCCAAAAACAGAGGCTGGGATTCAACATTACTTCTAGTAAGTGTCAGTAACTTGGAAAAGACTTTTATGTGGAAACCTCACCTTCGCCTTTAGACTTAACACTGTCTCCCCAGACTCACCGTTAATTTTCTTTTCCTGGGAGCCTTATTGAACTTGTTAATTGTCAGAATATGCTGTTGAACTAGAAAATTTTTGACCCAAAGGATAGCAAATAAAACGACATCTTGGTATTGCCTGGTAAAACGATGCCTCGTCCAGGGTAACACAACTTCCATGGCACCAGCCAACCAGAGATCTGGTTTGCTGATGTTTATAGATTTTTAAAACATTTGGGCTTAGTCGAGTTTTGAGAGAGTGGTAGTGGAAGGCTGTTAAATCACCAGCAGTTTGTATTTTTAAGAATATGCTTGTGGCAGACCTGTACAATTCTAAAACTGAAATGCATTGATGTGTGAAGACCAACTAGGACCCCACAGCTAAAGTTAAGTGCTACTGCAATAAGAAAGAAGGGGGTATTGACTGCTTCATTGCCTAACATCTTCTGTTACTCTGTTCCAGCCTCATGAAAGACTGAAATAATGTTCCATGTCCAAAATACTCACCTACTCCTGCTCTTTTAATGGTAGAGGCCAACATCAACATTTCAGAGTTCAAAAGCAGTGGTGGTGCAAAACCTGGGGAGTTGAGGCGCAATATTAAATCTTAATTTATTCTTTTTTCTTTAGGAAACAGCAGCAGCAGTAGAACACTGAGGAGAGGAGAGGAAAGGAGAGGAGAAACTTTCTAACTGATGCAACAGTGACTTTGCTATAGGCTGTGCGTTTCAGAGGTGAACTTGTGTGTTCCTGCACCCTGTAATAAATGACAAGACTGAACTTTCTGTATCTCAGCTCCACTGAAGAAGGGTGAGAACAGGGACGTTTCTTCCTTGGGTGTCTGCAGTCTCTTTGCTGAAGTTCAGGTACCAGAAGGGAGGAGCTGCCTGCTGCCCATCTAGAAATGATCAGCATCCCATTGAGAGAGGAGTTAGTGAGGTTCCATTTACATCCATGTAAGAGGGAGGAAACAGCTATTGGGGCAGCTACAGCTGGGACTGGCTGGACAAAGAAACTGGATTGGAAGGAACTGTGGCACTCGGAAAAGGATGCCTGAGTAGATGAGCTTGGAAATAGGTAAGCAAGAAACACAGGGCTGTGTTGAGGTATGAGAGGCAGGAAAGCATTCTGTCCAAAGGAGATTCCTGCACTTTCTCGGTGATGAAAGACTGCATGAAAATCCATGTGCCTGACATAGGAGCAGGTGGAACGTGCACTGGCCTCCCTACTGCTTCAAAATGGTGAGTGCTTTGATTGTGGAAATCTAGTATGTGAATACTGTGTATGGATGTGTTTCTGTATATGTGTCAAACATATAGATTATCACAGTAACAACCAAGAATTACTTTCAATAATAATGCTTTTTCATTTTAAAAGTATTAAATGTTTCAAACTTAACATTCTCGTGGGTGGCATAGTACTGTTTCAGAGGAGTGACCTTTGAGAAATTGCTTAATTCCTTTAAAACTGATTACGTTTTTAAAACCAAGTTTTAACAGTCTTAAAGCTGAAATGACTTCATCCTTGCATCTAATGCCAGCAACAAGTATTTTGTTCTATACAGTATGTATTTAAAACCATTAGCAATACTGTATTTTTAAATATATATTTGAAGGTGTATTTTTTTTCTTGTTCTGTTCAGGGAAAGGAAAACTTTGTAGCATTTAGCAATCACAATTATGATCTGTTCATATAACAAATTTGTTCGTATAACAAATACAGCATGTAATGGTGCTGTTTATGCGGTAAAAGCATTCATGCTTTATATATGTGTATATAAAATCATAACAGTAATCACATTAATATAAATCAAAAATAAAACAATGCTGTGCATGATGGGTAGATACAATTCGGACAAGTACCTTTTGATAAAGCAATGCAGGAAAATACTATCCAAGATAATAAAAAACGTGTGTTCTTAGGAAATAATTGGAAATACATCTTATATTAGCTGAGACATTAATTGTTTTATGCAAAGGTAGTGAAAATGGGTTTGCTTGGTAGTGTTGAAATGCAATTGACACATACAATCAGAATGCATAGAAGGTATAGCTCAGTGACGTGCCACAGGAGTCAAACTGTTTGTGTATAACATTATCAGACAAATGTCCAGCCTCAGTTTTTTAATCCTGATACAACTAGATATGGGGATATTTACTGCCTTGTTAAAGATACCAATTGGCTGCTCTGTGCCATCATATACACTGTTGGTCTTCCCAGGACTGCCGGTATAAGGTAGTGGTGTTGAGCGAAGCACTGTGGGATGCCTGAGAGAATTAGTCTGGAGAATTTGAAAGCTGAATGTAAAATGAATTCATTATTTTCTGCAGATGTAATTCTGTTCATAAATGGTAAGGAGAAAATTAGAAATGCTAAGTCCTGACAGGATTTCAGAAGAAATTTTCATCTTTACATCTTTATTTGCTTCCTTCAGTAAAACTTAGCTGGAAATGCCTAGAAGAAAATTAGACATAGTTAACGCCTCATCATTATGTTTATATACTAACAAAAAACATGCTCCTGTGATCTGTTCATTGGATTCATATGTCACATGGCTCTTGAAGAATCAAACATTCTCATAAAAAAAATGCTGCTAGTAGCTTGAACTACCATGTGGACCATCTTTGATTTGAATAAAGTCACATTTAGGAATTGTTTGGCTCATTATGACTGGAATGTGGATATTTATCTTAAGAAAAGGCATGACAGAAGGAAGACGTGATTGGATTCAGTAATGTAGTCCTCTGATGAGATGAGATGTGCTTTACGTGCATGTTTGCCTGAGGTATATGTTGCTTCAAACCCACTAACTTAAAATGTGTCATCTAAAAAATATTATGCCCTTGTTGCAGGAAGTCTGGCAAACAGTGCTTGGGGTGAATTGAGGCTCTTAATTCTTTCCACTATAGATACCAATAAGTTTCATTCTGTAAAATGCACGGTAGCCTACTGCTCTAGGGCCTAAGCACGGTATCACTGGTATCTGATGTAACTTTGAAAAAAGTTCTGCTAGGAAATACATTGTAGCAGGAAGAATGTAAATGTTTAACACCTTGTTTCACACCCCTGTGTGACATCTTTTGGGGTTTGTTACTAATAAAAACGCTTGCAAGATTTTTATTTCATAGGAAATAACCTGCTCCTGTTTATAATTTCAATCAAAGAATAATTACCTTTGTCATGTGAACGTTTCCACTACAGTTTGCTGAGATATCACAAATAAGGAGCTTTGACAGTGAGCAACTAGTGTTACTCTAGTTTTTACTGAAGTCTCTCATAAAAATAGATGTTCTATAATTAATTCTTATTAATTATAATTCATGCTAAAATGGAGAAATGGAATAAATACAAGAAATTCCGATGCAGGATTTTTCTGGGAGCTCTCAGAAGGCTTTTGAAATAATATTAGTGTTGTAATATCTTATTTCCATGTTTGAATTTCCTCATTTTTGCTTGATGCAGCAGTGAGCAGTGGGTAACAGAAATGGATAGATTGTGCTTATTGCCTCGGCTGATGCTTGTTATATGATCTCTAATACATTTCCACAGGGCAACCTGAGATTTAGTATAATTTTAGTGTAAATGCATTATGGGAAGTGAAGGGCAGTTATAGATCCCAGTTCCTTCTGGGAAGTGAAGGTAAAAGCAGTGAAACTGCAAGTCCTTTGAAAGTGAAGGCAGATGAAACAGATTTAAAGCTAAACATTTTTATTTATTTTGGAATAATGCATGTTTGAATTTTACTTAACTGTGATAGTGGTTTAGAGGTTGAAAACCAATGGTCAGCTGTTTACTGAGCGTAAAAGGTGGGGGATGTTTCCTAATTTTAAAAAAATATTTTTAGTATATTTTTAATATATTTTTCTAATATTTGTAACCATTCTCTTATACTTTTTTCTAGTGTTATTTTTAAATTCTTCTCAACTTTTGAGCAAAAATCATATGAAGATATTTCAGCTAAAGTGTAAAAGCCTAACAAAATTATTAATGAAGAAATGACAGCTGAAGGTGAAGGAAAAATGGCAAATGTAGGTTGCAGATTCAGCAATGCTCTGTTTGGTGTTATTACTGGCTAAAGAATTCGCATTCTGTTCATACTGCACCTATTAGATGATCCGGGAAATAAACTATTTTACAATTATCTTAACATTTTCTCGGCACACTTATCTTCTATAGCTGTGCCTGTAAAGCACCATGTGCTAAAGCACTCCTGTTCTTTTACAATGCAAGTACCTATGCCAAATGAAGTAAACAGGTGACCTAGTTGACTGTGTACAACTAATAGTACAATTAACAGTAACCAATTTGTTGTGCTGTAAAAACTATGTATGTCATTTCAGGAAATGCTCCCTGAGGTTTTAAAACCTGTTCATATGATAAAGATGCATTTCCTGTAAGGATAGTTAAAATGTCACTGCTTTAAAACCTTGGGACCTTTGAGGCTGGAAACAAATACTCTGAAACCCATTGGGAGGCTGGCAGCCTTTAATCACTAAAGCAAAAAGCTCCCATTTCTGGCTTTGTGGAGTGGCATAATATCGATTTTTAAACCCAATGTTCAGTCCTTTTGGCTTAGTGTTTGGGGCCAATGTAACATAGGGAGGGAAATGCTGTAGCAGAGAGTGTTGCTGAGGAGAAGGAAACCTGTTAAGGTGACAAAATACATCTAAGCATCTTGCAGCTATTGGATGTTTGACATGTTAAAAATACTTCCGGCAGAAATGGATTAATATCAGAATACAGAGCTAGAAATGTCTGGTAAGTACAATTCATTACCTGGCACTAATTTTTATTGCAGGAATAGTAGTTCTATGTACATCTTTTAAGAGAACTGGCATCATGCAGGAAGCTGCCTGCACCATCACCTTAAAGGATTTCAGCTGCGAATAGCTAGTGGACTTAAGGAAAGGACAGTGCTACCTCCCTGACTTTGGAGTAGGTGTCCTGCCTGCATCCCTGTGCGAGTTCTCTTTCCACGGTTGTACCAGTTTTCAGATGTCCCTTGATATCCACATTGCTTCCAAAGATTTGTTTCATTTCTCAGTTAGACCAAGATGGATTGGTGATTTTTCTAACAGTGATTGAAATAAAATGTTGGATTGGAATTTAGTTGTTGTTGTTTTGTTGTTTTGTTTTTGTTTTTTTTTTTTTATTTTATATTTTTTTTTTTTTTTCTTATTTAATTTTTTTTTTTTTTTTTAGATTAAATGATAATTATACAGCCAAATTAAAGATTGTATTTCACGTCTGGTCAAAAGAAACTTTTCGTTCAATGATATATTTATTATTCACTTTGGTGAAAATACGCCCAGAAGAAAACTCCGAATAGTTTTGGTAATACGTTTTTATTTATTTGCTTGTTTGCTGGTTTTGGCTTACCCAACAAGCCCCAAAGATCTCCAGATCTATCACCAACCTTCTGTTTCCTCTGTGATGCCAGGTTCAGTCCCTTTTTAAAAACCTTAATTTAAAAGAAATACAATAAAAGAAGAAGAAACAGGCTGTCTCATCCGTGGGTGGTGATTGTGATTCCTCAACTTATTTGGAGAAAGAAAAGACAAATCTCTACCCTTCACTCTGGCCTGCAGCCCTCTTTAGTTATGGATCTCTAATAACCAGCAAAGGAACTTACCACTCACCCTTCATGGGTGAAATAGCCTATTCATATTCAGGAACAGGTAACAAACAACTATAAGTGCACTTAAAGAGATGCCAAGATTATAGTCTGAAAATATTAAACATTATAAACTGATTTTAGTTTCTTCCTCCCCTTCTACTTGTATTTCATATACAGGATCTAGCAGTGTCACCTAGGAACTTAATATTGAATAGAATGCTACAGTCGTTAACAGGACTATAGAAATAGCATTACCTTTAAAATAAAGGGAAAAAAAAAAAGAAAAATAAGGACCTAAATTCTTCCCTGAGGAGGAACCAGACACGTTATAGTACATTTCTGCTACATTTCAGCTGTATCTGATCATGATGACTTTTTCCAGGACTATGCTCAGTGCAAGGTACCTTACAGAAGGTTGCCTGTGGCTGAGAGAGAAATAAAATGGCCTCGAGTTATAGTGTTTTAATCACACCACAGTTTGTGCACCCCTGTAGCTTGATTATGGTATTTATGGTGACGTGAGGATGGTGAGACAGAGATGTGCCCTTACCGTACAACCAATCATGAAAATGTAATATCACATCTGTCATGTCCTGTCCTGCCATTGGCAGTAGCAGTTTTCACCTCAAGTTCCACTGTCCCTGAGTATTTCTTCTGAGGAGACAACTCTTCTTGAGCAGGACTCCTTTCTGCAAATGAGAACTAGAAAATAGAGCCTAGATTCACCTGAGCTAACCTCAGGCTCTTAACTGAACGCTATTCACAGTCACTGGAGAGAGACAAATAATCTGCTCTTTCTGCTGGTTAGGATCCTAACCTGGATGTCTCTATTAGCTGTCTACAGTCATCAGGAATGAATCTCATTGCATGAAATTTGCCATCTTAATTTCAAATTTACAGAAGGATGGCCTGAAAGTAGAATTTTTAGATGGGTATAATTAACATTCAAATAGCACCTGCATGGAGTAAATTAGAGTAAACCTGTCATCTTTCTCAACTGCTCACATAAGAGAACATCATTACCAGGGCAGCAAGTGAAATAGCCCGAGGCTGCTTTAGGATATGTTTTTTCAGAAGTGCTGCATAAGGATGAGAACAGCTGGGAGTGAGTAGCTGTGTGAGGCACCCAGTGACAATGCAGTTACTGCATCGAGAAAAAGCAAAGGACAAGAGTCTGGGATGGAAAGTGAAGTTGCCAGGAGATAAGATGGTGGCAAAGGTGTTTCTGTCGGGACATGAAAGACACACTTGGAATAGCATTATCCATGTTTTTGCTAATTTACAGGTAATATAGTCTGCAAATGACATTCTGCTATACAGCAGTAGTAAAAAAATACTGCTCTGTTTCCTCTTTTGTGCTCTGGGATTAAAAATGCTAAGAGGAGGATTAGAAGAAGAAAGATGAGGACGTGTTTCTTGGCTCTTCAACCCTGTCTGAAAACCCCATGGTGCAATATAACCGTTCTTGCAAAAACCACAAATTGGTTTCTGACAACACAGTGTGGATGATATCCTTGCAAAAGCAAGTTCTCTCTAAATACCTAGTTGTACTACCTGTGAAGTAAACCCATTTGTTTCAGCAGTACAATACTACCACTACAGAATAACATCTTGACTACTGAAGCTCTCTAGAAGTGAAGTTGGCCTGATTCTCAGTAGGGAAGGAAGCCTGAGGGGCCTCTGTCAGCAACTGTTAACTCGAAGCTTTAGAAGAGCAGCAGGCAGGTCCGTGAGCTTCTTAATGACTGTTTTGCTTGATATTTCAAACGTTAGGTTTTGTGTACTAATAGGGTTTTGAAATGCTTAATAAGTTAACTGTTTATGTCCTGTTGAAACAACTCTATGTATCTGTTGTGTGTCTTGTGTTTGCATATATACATATATTTGTATTTATTTAGATCCATATGTGTATATTTGCAAATATATATAAATGTACATGCACATTTCTGTGTATTTTATATATATATAGGTGCATCAGTAACAATTTATTTCATTTTTCTTTTCAATTCATTTTTTCTCTGTTTTCTGCATCATGAAGCAGACCACCTACATACGTGTTTGAAATGACTTTCAGCCAGTCACTACTATAATACCGAGGTGGTAAAAGTGCGCTACTTATTAATAGGTTTAAGCAACTGTCTTTACTATGCTTTTGGGCCTAATTCTTGGCAAGAGCAAAATGCTGAAACTCTGCTAAAATTGTTACATTGACTTTCCTGGAGCATTTTATGTGCTCTGAGGGTTTGGCCTAAAAGGCTTGTGGCTTTAACCATGAACTAGAATGCACAAAAATCCACAGGGCATGTCTGATAACTGAAAAAACAGAAGGGGTTTTTGGTCCTTTCTCCTCACCACTGTGTGAACCTCTCAAAGCAGGTTCCCTGCATGCACTGCTTCCCCATGGTGCCTGAGAATGCTAAGACAGGAAAATCAAGTGGGCCTCTTCCAACCAGCACTTCAGGGGCCATAGTCATGGCATAGGAATAGGAGATACAGTTTGGTCACTATAATACAAGAACTGAGTGTTTGATTTTC
Source organism: Pampusana beccarii (assembly GCA_013399365.1). Classification (NCBI taxonomy): domain Eukaryota; kingdom Metazoa; phylum Chordata; class Aves; order Columbiformes; family Columbidae; genus Pampusana; species Pampusana beccarii. The sequence goes on from VWYH01000587.1 coordinate 165,069, forward strand.
TGTTGAAGAAAGATAGGGAATCCACGAATACACTCTTACCACAAATGAGACAATATAAAACAAATGAAACTTCATTCTCTTCTGGGAATGATTGTAGGTTTTTTCATACTTGGTGAGCTTCGACCAAAGGTGGCACTAGGGGATCACAAGTAGCAGTCTTTAAATACACCACTGTGCTCTGCATTCTCTCCCTATGGTTGTGTTCTTGCCTCTAATCCTTTCCCTCTGCATTTTTTCAGGTGGTATTTTGTAAAAATTGACAAGTCTTGTCAACTCGGCACAGTCCGGAGGTGCAGAGGTAGGAATGGTGATGGGGATGGAAAGCTGATGTTAATCCCATCTTAATACTGAAGGAAGATCTGCTTACTATGTGTCTATCTGTGCAGGATGGTGTTAATTCTTGTAAAAAATGTATCTGGATTAAATTATGGTTCCAAATATCCTTCAGAAATGAGATACGTTAAAATAGCAGTAACTTCTCTTCCTCTACATTATATCTGCTAAACTCAAAATCCCTCTGGTCCTGTTGTGCTCCAACTCCACGTATATTGAGGTGACTTCAGAAAACACTTTGTTTTCACCAGTTGACTTTGACAGCTGACCACTGCCTGTGTCTTTGGAAAATTCTCTCAGATCCTCTATGCTTATCTGTATTCAAGCTGGAATTGAATCCTGGAGAACAGGGTATACACTGCTGTTGAAAACACTTGTAGAAGCTGCTAAACTGCTAATCTTTGTGTAAAATTCACCTGGAAACTGTAGGTGATGCAGTGGTCTACTTAAATAGAGTGTGCTTCCTGTGGGATTATAAGAAAGTCATTTATTCCCTCGCTGCTTCATTTCCCTGTGTGAGCAATAATTCTTCCTCCTTCATGAGCTGTTAGGACAATAAATCAATTATCTGACATGTTGCAGATCTCGGTGACATATACATATCTAGATATTCTGTTGAATCTGCCCCACATACTTGTGGGATTGTTATCTTCTCCTGTTATTCCAGGCCTGTTGCTGCCTGCTCAGCAAAAGTTTTGAAGTACAATGATTGTGAGCAAAAGATTCAAGCTGTTCCAGATCATCTTTGCCCTGTGTGTCACTGGCCATGTCTGGCCTTCACAGGTTCCTAGATTTTAGTCCTGTTTCTGACATAGACCTGAATTAAGCCATCACCTTTACTTTTTAGAACTGCTTGGTGGCTCAACATAAGAACTTTGTTATTTTGAAAGGACCACTGAAATCAACAGGTCTTGCTTGGACAGCTTTAGGCTGTTGGGGAATTCACTGAAGAAATATTTGTGTCTTCTGATGAGTAAATTTGATCCTGGATAACTTTGCCTCGGTTTTCCTAAAAGTAAAAAAGAGGTAATTTTATTTACCTATCTACAAGATTGTTGAAAACCATGACTAAATAATATATGTGAGGTATTACTAATTTTAATCCATATGAAACATATTTTATAGACCAACACCGTGCTAAAAAACCTGACAAATTAGATTCAATCAAGAACTGTATCATGTCTTATAAAACAATGTAAAATCACCTTCATGTATGTCACCCTCTTCTAGTACTCTCCCTCTCATTTTGGTTTTACTTGTGTCCTTGAAAGTAACGTAACAAATCAGATGAGTGCTGCTTGCATCAGAGCACAGCAGCTTGCCTTATGCTATGTACCAGCAGAGAGGCGAGAACGCAGATTTACTAATGGCTTGGTATGCCATCCTGAGCTTTGGCAAATACTTGTTTTGAGTTGCATTTCATTGTGTAACTCCAATGTACACAAAAATGCATCATTAAATTTTAAAAAAAGGCAAGGCATCATGTTCTCCACCTTGATGTGATACTTGTGCTCCCTGCCTCTACCTGGGAGTTTGTTCGTTACAGGACTTGTTTCTGTCAGGAATTCGTAGGCACAAAGGGTTAATATACTGCGTGTGAAATGGTGACTGCATCTACTAAAAAATACATGAGATTATGTTCTCTGCCTGCAGGATGTGTTCTAGAGGTGCTTGGGGAGTGCCAAGATCTTCCTGAATTGTAGGCAGTGTGCCACCTCAGGGTGTGCAGTGTGGGGGGAATTTCTGATGAACCGGGTAAGAGGAGAGACTCCATTGTATTGTGGAGGGGAAAAAAAAAAAAAGCCAGACCTCTAAACAAGAGTGGAAGAGCATGAAAAATTTGGGTTTTGTATTGGTCTCTTCCCCGTCCCTCCTTCCTTCCCTCCCTCCACAGCTCTTTATTTGTTTAAAGAATTTGTATGGTATGTGTGAACTATACAAGTAAAGCTCTCCCCCCTGCTATGTGCTAATGACACAGTTTAAATCACTACCATGTGCTGTGTTCTCTGTGCTGTTCACCAGACCACAGTAAATGCATGCTAGTAATGTTAAGGGCCTGATATAAACTCAGAAAAATCTTAGTCCTGGTGTAATACAGATCATTTTGTCTTTGCTGTCTTAGAGTGAAGAGGCTGAATGTCAAAAATACCATCTTTAAAGAGAGCTGAAGAGAGAATTTTCTGATACAAATGGGAGTGCAGGTTCCCTAGCTGACTCTGGTTTCATGGGTCCCTATATCTGAGGGACCTGTTGCTGTCGCAGTCATGAAGAACACGCTGCAGATCTGGTAGCCCCTGTTTGTGCCGTTTTCCCGCTTTTCCGTGAAGTGAAACAGGGCCGGAAGGGGAGCCCAAGGCTGAGCTGAGGCCTCCCTGCTGTGAGGAGGCCACGGCGCTTGGCTTCTGGCAGGCAAAGAAAACTGTTTGAAAAGGTCTCCAAGAGGGAAGTAGTGAGGGCAATTGTCACACAGTTTCTGCTTGGTGCTGGTCAATACTGCAGGTTTTTTATTCATATTATAGAAAAGGGTGCAATGATGGTGTTTGAGAACTGTTAGAGAAGTTCCTTTTCCCTAGGTTTCCAGCAATTCAATAAGCTGAGGCAGTTTATTCTCTCACAAGAATGTAGCTCTGTTTGCAGAGTTTCAGAGGGAGAACATGTCTGGAGCCTGGCATGTGTGGTGGGATTAGGCCATACAAAATTCAGATGCTGCATGTGAGTGTGTTATCTGTCTCCCTTTACATCTCGTTTGAGCTGATGTTGGAGATAGCAATCCCATTTCTTCTCATTTTCTTCATAAGATGGGTAAAACAAGAGAAAATTTTCTGAGGATGCATGTGGCTCTGCAGTCAACAAGGAGGTAAAATTAAAGCTGGGCTGCATTGTGGTTTTCCCTGTAAACTCAGTTTTCTGAAAGTACATGTCATTAACTCCTCGCTTTTTTTTTTTTTTTTAGGCCATCAGATATTTAAAGAGTACATATGTACCTCAGGAATACCATTCACTCCTTTTTGTGCCATTCTGTTTTGTTTTTTTTTTAAATATGTATATAGTGGGATAAGACAGGCTTTTAAAGTTCTCTTTCAAGAGCTGTTGTAGAGTCAGACTTGCTAGGATCTTCTCATCCAAAGTCCTCTGAAGTCAGTTAACTGAAACTTTCTTATATCTCAATGGTCTTTTGATAAGGTCCTAAGTTAGCAATGGACAGAGCTTGAGAATATAAGTTCTTGGTTCTTTGAAGATAAGTTGTTCTTACAAACCACTCTTTAGTAAACGTGTGTTTTTTCAGTAGAAAACTGCTGCTGATGTGAGACACATCCAGTGTTTGTAATAATACATTGATTTTGTTGTATAATGTCCATCACATTTATAATACATCCTGAGTTTTCTGGAACTCTTGCACTGGATAGTGCAAAGATAAAGTGGAAAGAAAGAAGGTCTCCATTTGCTGATCTTCTGAAATCATCAATGTTGTTCACCATGTGCCTTCAGATTTTTTAGCTGCTATTTACTTGATGAAGTTAGTACTCTAAATATGGGGGATGTGGTCAGGTACTAGGGTAAAATGATGGAGTTTCTGCTTTCTGATAGGATTAAGAGATCAGAACTGAGGACTTTAAACGATTTAGAGTACAAGAGAAGTGATGAGGCAATGCAGGACATGAGCGAGACGCAGAAGAAAAGCAAAATGTTTAACTCTGTGCAGTGTCAATCTCCAATTTTAATAACTTACTTTTGACTCGGAGAAACTACGATTTGTTGGCTGTCTACCAATTTTGTCTTATCATATTTCCACCACACAATTGCATGTATGGTATTACAGTGAAATGCTTCCAGGCTTGCTCTCTAGAGCAAATGTATAGACTATGTGAATAATATAGTTCATGCCTGAATACTCATTCATGTGTGTGAGTTCCTCCCTAAACATTGTAGAAATGATATTTGTATGAATAACTCCTTGAAATGTGAAGAAAGAAGATTACAGAAACTGCTTATATTACAAGTAGGTTTTAAGAATGTTAATGAGTTTATTCCGATTTATTTTTCATAAGTTTTTCTGTAAAAAACACCCCCCCACACACTAAATCAACAACAAAGAAAAGCAAACCCTGAGTTAATATCTGCAAATTTTCATAGGAACACGCTTGGTTGCATGAAATATTCAGACAAAAAGGCTTTCCAGGTCTGAAAGTAGAGAGAAATGTATAGTAAAAATCAACAAGACCACTCTAGAGTATCTGTTAAGTCAAGACAACCTTCCAGATGGTGTTGTAAAAACCTTCTTCCAAATCTTCCTTTTCGTTGTGGAAAATTTAGTCTTTGACCTTTTACAGGTCAGGTGAGTCCCCTGGTCAGCACAGTATGGGGGAGGAAAGCTGTTTCTTGAGGAGCTTTTTGAGTTAATAAAAATAATTTAAATGTGAAAGGGACAGAGAGCGGCTAATTCTATAACCAGTTAGTTGTGAGCTTCTTGGACATGTAGGTGTTTTAACAAGGATTCCTTGCTCTCATGAATTACTTGCTATTCAGAAAAACATTCCTGGGAATATCTTTGAATAATTTCATTTTTATACCAAAATAAAGGTTTTGAAATATCAGTGTTCTTGCTAGTGTAAAACCCTTGCATCATCAGCTGTACCTTCTAAAGATTTCTATTTTCTACTCTTTGATTCAAAATCAGATGAGAATTAAAAAGAACAAAACAAAACCACAACAAACAAACAAACCCAACCCACATATGAAACTTTATTAATCCACAATAATATACAGGCAGAATTTAACAAGAGACAATTGCTATAGGAAGCAACAATTTTTCTTTCCTTGGGATTTAGAGTGGAGTTTTGAAATACTAAATTATGCCAAGCTGTAATGTTTTATATAAATAAACAGTACTTTCTCCTCTCTTCCCTCTTACCCACATTATTTCTTTTGTCTCCTGGGGAAGAAAAGAGGAGTGGAAAGCTTCTCAAGGTTAAGATTTTCTCTCAAGAACTTGCTCTCAGTTTATATACCATTATTTTACCCTATAGAGTGTAATCTTTGCATAGCTTGGCCTAACCTGTGTGTAGAGCAAGTAATTTTTTGTACCCGTGGTTCCTTTACATGGTTATATCATGTTTTGTGTCTAAGCGAAATGATCTTGTTATAAGTTATCCAGTGCTTGTGAACCAATAAATACACTTTAGGCACCCCACGGAGTCTCTGAGAATAGGGCTTCTGAGGCACGTGGGGCTGGGAGAAAAGAGGTGGTTTATCTCTTGTTGCAACTTGGTGGACTCTCGTGCATAGACACACACACAGTGGTAAGCACAGAGTATTCTCAGCCTGTGTCTTCTCATACTCTACAGGTCTCCCATTCTTTCTTAACCTGAGGTCAACTACAAATTCTAGTTGCTAAGGAGGAGCTCAACTTTCTGCCTGGAATTTGTACTGTGGTGCTACACCTAAATCATTGCTCAATTTCATAGGCCGTATGGTAAAGCTTATGTCTTCATATGATGCCAAGCAATGGCTAGCTGTCTCCCCAGTGTTCATTTCTGCAGTAAGATCCAAGGTCCTTTTCCTGAGATAGGGACTACAGTCAAAACTATGAATAATCTTACATTCTTACACGCCCTCGTTGTCATATTATGAGAGCACCCTACAGTTCTAGTGCAGTCAGACTGCAATGGTTAGGTAAATATTTCTATCCTGATTTTACAGATGAGAAAAGGAAGCAAAAGGATGAAGGCTTATATCTTCAAAATGTGGTAGGTGATGAATTAATACGGATTTAAGCTAGTACCTTTGAAGTTTTGGCTGAAAATGCTTTTCTGTAGTCCTGCAGCAAGTCTGTTGTGAATCAAGGTTTTGTGAACTTCCTGGGATGGTAGTTTAACCGCCTCCTCTGTTTAACATTGTTTTCCTTTGTATCAGGAGAAAGACTGAATTAATATGAACATGATACAGAGTCAAACTACTTTCCAGAATAAAATGTACTTCGGGACTTCAGCATGGTGGCTGATACCCATGCTGTTTGTTTTGGTTCTGGTAGCAGAGAAGTAAGAGGCTGTGTCTTTCTGTCCAACACCTTTCTCCTCTGTTAATATTTACTTTTCGATGGAGATCATGATAACTACTGCCCACTTGCTTTTGGTGAACATCATAATATGTTTTCTGGTATAAATTAATTTTTTCTCAGAATCTGAAAGTTGAATTGAAGTGAGACAGCCCTGAACACTATGTAAATGCTCAAACCTATTAAGATGATTATTTAACTTAAAAAAAAAGAAAAAAAAAAAAAAAAAAGAAAAAAAAAAAAAAAAAAGAAAAGAAAAAAAGAAAAAAAAAAGTTTTAAAAAAATAAAGTCCCCTGGATACCAGTTGCTAAATACAGTAATTCTCTGAGCTTTGTCCCTCCTCATTGTACACTGTTATCTTTGTATGGAGGGATCATGAGAAATAAACAGTCTTTTTGAAAGACTGTGTTTCTGACTAAAGGTAAAAGTTTAACTTTTTTTCTTCCAACCCACCTTTTTGACTACAAATAATTCTTCATGTGCTTATATTTTGTTAGGGCAGGAGAAGAAATAGGACAGAAATTAATGTTACTTAAACTGGGATTAGAAGGAAAGCATACCCTTCAATTTCTTGATTGGTTACAAGAATGATTTTTTGTTTGTTTGCCTTCCAATTATGGCTTTAAGAAGCGTGCATTCCTATAGAGACTGAGAGGAATGTAAATGTAAATTGTTATTTATACTTCAAGGCAATTTTATGTCCATAAAGTTCAGCTATTTGTGTTTTCTTCCTTATAGAAATTACATCTGAATGGCCATGATAAATTATTCCAATATGTATTCATCTTAGTTTATTTTAGTGCCTCTTTCAAAAGCAAATAAGAATAAGGTTGTTTCTGGTGTTTGTAAAGTATACAACTTATTGTCTCTTGCTGGCAACTGAAAATCACGTTCAAGTTTAAACAATTATTTGAAATGCTTTACAGTTCAGTCTGGTAAAATGCTGATTGTCCTCAGGGTCAGTTAAATTCTCTAGAATGACCAAGTCCCCAGCAGTCCTTCTGTATGTACAGGATCAGGACCAAAAGGTTATTTTGTTTCCCAGCTGGGTACATGTTAACTTACCATCTTAATAAAAGTGGGCAGGAGGGAGTGGGCCCACCGCACACCTATTCCTGGAAGGTTCAATCTGTATGATGAAGAGACACTGGAAAACCAGGCTGACATTTAGCATTTTGTTTTCAAGAGAAAAATGGGCACAGTCTCTGTTGAGATGTTTGGAAAAGGTGCTTTGTTCAGACTGAAATGTGAAGAAGCTGCGGGTCTCTCAATTAGGCAAGAACTGTCTGGACATTCAGAATCTAAGGAAAAATATTGATCCATTAATCTGATTGAATTGCTCTCATGTTGCCTTTGACAGAGATGTAGATATTGTCAGATTTCTTTTAGAGTCAGCACAGTCTGAGGTCTCATGGAACTGTTGATTTTGTAAGACAAGGGGTAAGGCACATTAGCTCCTTTGGAAACAAGAGCAAGCTTTGGAACTGTAGTGTAAAAAAATGCAAATTTTGGGTGTGGTCAATACATTTTCATTTGAAAGCCAGCTGTAGTGCAGTAAAAGACTCATGCTGAACCTGAAATTTTACCTGCTCTATGTGTCACTCCATTAAAGTTTGCATGAGCACGAAGGCTAAGCCTGTGTAAAGTGATAGATGGAAGTCAAGAGCACAGAAGAAGATTAGAAAGACCAGAGTTCATGAGAATAGTCAAACCCTTTACTACTGAGTTTGGCTGTATCTTCTATCAAGCATCTATCAGTGCTAATCTTGGGAAACCCTAAAATGCATGCAGAAGAAATACTATGCTAACTTCTACTTGTTGTTGCTTACACCTGGACACTAATATGAAGTATGCCATTAAAAAGTGCATCATAGCTAAGGCAAAGTCCTAGAGTGATGTATGAATCAGTCATAGTTATTGTGTTAGGAAGAGAACATGCTTCCAAGGCCAAAGGGCATTTTCTCCTTTCTTTTTACTGCTTTCTTAAAGGCAGGGCTCTGGACTGGGGGTTGTAGGATGTTTAATACAGCTGCTGTGTTGTGCTAAATGCTTTTATGTCTTAAATGCAAGATTTCCATCTTTTTGTTCTGTCTTATTTGAAAATAATACAGGAAACCAGAGTAAACACCTGCAGGGTTCAGGGTCCTGGTCTCATGGTTATCCAAACTGGCAAGCCAGTGAAAGCTTCTGATTTGGGTTTCCTTTCTGAATGAGTTAGTTGTTTGATACCTCCAGTCTCCTAGTTTAGACATAGCTTATAGTATTTCTGCACTTCAAGAGCTGTAACAGCAACACTACTAGAAGTAAGCCATTCTGTACGTGCTATGACCTCAGTGTGGTTAAATGAAGTAGGGTGGAGATGAAGAAATATGCGAGAAAATAGGAAATGTATTTCTCCTTTCCCAAAGTACATTTGTGTGTTTTCAGTATTCTAGGTTGAGGAAGACTGTAAACAGGGCACCTGGCAAAGTCTCAGTGGGAGACTATAAAAATTCCCTGTAATGAGATACAAGGTCCCTAAGGATAAAGTGCCAGCTTCCTCTTCATGGATGGCACAGCTGTTAGAATTTTGCAGTATCCAAAAATCATCAATACTCTTGATATCCAAGGCACAAGTTCCATGCTTTCATTGTAGCACCCTATCTTACGCCTGGTTCAAATTCATTTGTGCAGAAAAGGATACTTAGAATGCTGAATGAGCCTTTTCCCTTTTGCAAAAGCAGCAGCATGGCCACTGTGAAGGGCATTGCAGTACAATAGACACCTTCTGGAGGAGACCTGGGGTTTCCATGGCAGGCTGCCTGCCTGTGCCTAGTGACCAAAATTCCCAGATAGAAGTGATTCTCTTGTGAGCATGACCAATTATTGTTTTTCTTATGCCATTGTAGCTTAGATAGTAATCTGTACTGCAAACAGTAAGACTAAAAATGTAGCTGCATATATGTTTCTCATTTGCCTAGAATTATGCACTACTCCTCAGCATCCTTTGGAAACAGGTGGCTGCCGTACCCCCAAGACAGTGCTGGCAGACTTGGGACTGATGAGGAAAAGGCAGCTCACAGTTACTTGTAAAGGACATCTTGGCTGCTGTCACTGTTGCTGCAGCTGGGACTTTCTGGAGCCTGCTTCTATAAATATATAACAATTGAATTGTGTAATTACCATTACCAATGTGAATTCAATTTGTCTATATTTTTATACCACAGCATTAGGTCTTAGAATCTTGAACTGGTATAGATTCTTTTAATGAATACCGATCTCTCCAGATCTTGAGAAGCAGAAATTAAGTCATCAGAAGCAGATGGGGTAGGGAATAAAGTGAAAAATTGAAGTCATGTTTTGCTTTTAATCCGATGTTGTTCATGCTGAATAATTTCCTTTGATCAGCTGATCCGCTAGAATTAAATTAGAGTTCTGATTTCAAGAACTTTTGAGTCAGACTATTTGTGCTTGTTAAAAGTATCAGAGTGTTTTAAGTTACTGCAAAAACTGGAAAAGGAGTGTAATCTTGCTCAATCCTTCTCCTCTCAACCAGAGGATAAGATTAGAAATATGTGATCCTGAATGATAATGTGGTGGTCCCTTGAGCTGGACAGATGCTATTGTCTTATTTTTGCTGAGCAGTGATTGGAATCCCAATATCAAACAATTTAAAGCATGGACTGCATTCCAATTGACTTGATGCAAAATGTTCTGTAAAGTACCTTGAACCACAGGACCATCTTAAAAATTTTCCATCATTAATGGTTGTTAGTAGCTTACATAAGGCATCTTGTACATTTCATTTAGTTTATACAGAATTGTTGTTGCGTGCTCTGCTGGCAGTTCTGTGTGTGTGCTGCACTGGCAGGGACAGGACAGAAAATACTGTTCTTGCACTAAACTGTGCATACAGGAATAGCTAAATGGCATCTTTTCACGTGTGTGCACAGAAGGAGGATCTGCAAGAAAAAAGGCAGCGTGCAGCCACGTGATGTACCATTGCATGGATCCTGCTACAGGCAAATGCCCTGTGAAAAGCATTCACTGGCACAAACCAACTCGAGTAAGGGGAACAGAAGAAAATTGTAAGGCCCAGACCTGTTCTTATGTGTTAGATATTTGGAGTAAGTAATAAGGGATTTTGTAGACTCCAGGGGCTGCAGTGCATCAGCTCTGCAAATGTCTTGTGGGCTGGATAAGGAAAAGAGTCTTTCCCACTGTATTTCTTACCACTACCTTGTCAGCCTGCCTGGATGCTTCAGCATTTGCCTGTGAGAGTAAGCTCTTCTGCAGACAGAAAAATACTTGAAACAACAGAGAATTCTGCCCAAGAGTTCTGGCTTACTCCTGTTCTGATTGATTTGTGTGGCAGCCTGACCTAGTTTTACAAGTATAAATCTAGACTTGTGTTCAATACAGTTACTTGCCATTTCTTCTTTTCAGATGGACTTAGCAGAGTTCATAACTGTCTACAGATCTGTGCAGGATCGTGTTCTTAGTCATTCCTCCATGTTGATACTGGCATTGTTTCAAATCTAATGACTACCTGAGTAAACAACCCTGAAAACTATACACGTATGTATATGTATGTGTGTGTGTGTGTGTTTTCAATATTATATTTATTAGTTCGGTCCTTGGCCAAATCCCTAAGTACAACTGCTGTCTTAAATAAAGATCAACCTCTGATAGTCACTAGCTTTAGGCAAACTTTTTCCTTTAAGAGCTTAGGCCAACTATGGTTCTTTGGATTGTCATATTCACTTGGTTGAATAACTACTGATTTTAATAGGACTGATAGTAAGAGGAAGACTTCTTAGAATCAGGGTATTAAATAGCCTTAGTTAAGTGGCATATTCTGTACACTTAAATAATCGTGCTTCAGACTGTTGCTGTGGAAGGGTAATTCACCTCAAATTCAGCCCTCTGTTGGATTCAGAATGATTTAAAAGTGATGTCTTCTGTTGGCTAACAATTAATTTATTTCTCTCTCTTGCAGCTTCATCCATAACAGTAAGCAAGACCTCCTGGTTTTGGCTTTGATTCTTTAGTGTCCTAGGGTTTGTCATGGGTTTAGGCTCAGCACTGCAGTATCACTCAGTACACAGTGTGACCTCACCTGAGACTGCTGGTTTGGCTACACTGTGTGCTGCATTGAGAGCACATTAGAATGCTTTTTCTTTCCAGTGATCCTTGGACAGGGGAAAAAAATAATGAAATGCTATCACAGAATCACCTCTGTCCTTTTCAGAACTTGTCTGAGAAGCTGCTCACATATGTTGCTATCCTGTGGCCTGCGGTGCTGCTTTCAGTACCTCTCAGATGTACCGCATTATGTTTTTTTGGAGCTCATGTTGATCACCATGATCTGTGCAGCTCAGCCTCATTAGAACTGTAATTAAGCCCTTCTGTTATAAACCAAATACTCTGAAAATAATTTTCTTCATTTACTGCACCTGCCAAGGGAGCTCCTGCAACCTTTAATGATGCAGGTAATCCTGTTATTGTCAACAGAAATACTCCATTACAGCAAGGCTGCAGAAATATAACTAGAACTCTCTGTTAAATTTTCCAGGAAGCTTTTGCCGTTGTCCATATCAACATTTGAATATTTTGTAGAAAATAACGGCCTTTTGGGCCAAGGTCAGATATTCTCTGGAGCAGGAGAGAGATCAGTGCTCAGAATAGCCAGTAGCACAGATTAGAGCAGGGGTGTCAAACTCATTTTCACCACGGGCCACATCAGCCTACTCCTACATTTAGGACTGTGTAAATGTAACTACTCCTACATTTAGGACTGTGTAAAAGTAACTACTCCTACATTTACACAGTCCTAAAATTACATTCAGCCCTTTGAAAGCAATCACGAGGCTGATGTGGCCCCTGGTGAAAATGAGTTAGACAGCCCTGGATTAGAGCGTTCTCACAGGGACATGGAGATGCAGCTTCACGTATTCACTTCAGAAAAAAACCAAACCCTACCTGTGGCAAATGCTATAAGCATTGGGCTACTGCAAATTCTGAGAAAGTCTGTTCAGTTTTGTACTCTCCAGCCCCCAAAATGAAAGGCTTTGTTTTCATTCTTCCACAGAGCAAAGCGCCAAGGTCTTTATAGACAGAATTCTGGTTTCCAGTGAGATCAAGCTATACCTTTGTCTTGATCTCAATATAATCTTCTCCCAGGCAACAAGATGTCAGAAGGTGCTTAAAATACTGCAGTAGTAGGGACTTCTCTTTTAAAGTCCTGAGAAAATGTCATTGGCTTTGTTATACTTTCATAAGGTCTAAATTCTGGTCATGGTGGGAAGGTGAATGGAGATTTTGATTTTCCTTTCTACACTTTAATACTATGTTTGTTCATATCCATTAGGTCTGCTCCTGCTATAGCTGATTTGAATTCTAAACAGTGTTAGATATTTATTTTTGTAAAGCTGTGCCATTCATCTTTAATATAATCATGTAATTTACTCTATTAATGCCAGCTGCTACAGTTGGCACAGGTCACCTGGAGTGTTCAGAGCACTATATTAATTTTTCCTTGAACCTATTAGCTAATTCTAAAAATCCGCAGAAGTCTCCACCTCCACAGTCAGGAAGGTTTATTTTTGTCCACATTCCTGAATGCTGCCTTAGTTTGACAGAAGAAAAGATCCAGTGGGAGAACTACTTTCATTTTGTTGGGACTTATTTGTTTGTTGATTGTATTCTTGAAAGTTGTCCTTGGCAATCCCAGGCTGGCCCCCAGGTAAGACTTTTCAGAGGGAGTTACGCACGATGTGGGGGATTTATCTCACCTAATTTCTGCCTGACAACACTGGATCAAGTTGGCTTGTGGAAGCTTGGAAGCTAACGTTATGTCTTACATGTATGTAATAAGTGTCAGTCACAACTGATCTTGGTGGGACTGTCTTTTTAGTTCTCCTCTCTATCAGGCTTTATGATATGTGGTTGGTATCCAGCTCTTGATCTCAGAGCCTTCTTGTGACAGTGCCCCCATCTGTTCTCTGTCATACAGAATTGTGTGGTTGTGGGGACATTCTCTGCATCACAATGTGCTGGGAGTGGCCACTGAAATTTTGCAAAGCAAACCAGCTGCTTCCTTGAAGATGCTTTTCAACTGGTTGATGCCTGCCACTTCTCTCTTTTATGTGAAAGCTTCTAAGATGAGTTTTTTACTGCTGAGGTAAGAGTTCAAAATGTTTTGTGCTTTCATTCTCTGTCAAACTTGGCTTAACACTCCCCACCCCTAGTATCACAGAAAGCACGGACAAGATTTGAAATTGTGTATGGGTTTGTACAAGTTAAGGCTAGTTCACTCTGAGACAGCAAAAAAGAACAAAGCTGGAACAGGAGTGTTGGCCTTGGGAAAGAAAACGGCTGAAACATGGTGTAGAACAACTGCGATTTTTCTTGAGTGGTGACTTTATATTTTTTCAAGCCACAGATAGTGTCAGAGGTCCTGGCGCCTTCCACCTCACTCTCCAATTATTTTTTCTTAATCCACAAGAGAATGCATTGTTTTAGCTGTTGTTCAAAACAAATTCAACTAGAAAATTAAGATAAAACATAACATTTAAAAATGCAAATTTTAATAGGAGGCTGTACTTGAAGGATCTTTCCCTAGCTGAGGAGTTTGCAGGAGGTGCAGTGTTCACTCAACTGCACTGGTCTCTGGCAAGCCTCTTCAGACTGGATTACCACTCTGCAGAGCAGATCTCCTGATCTCAGGAAAACCTATTTTCCCCTTGTAAAACTGTTATGCATTTGTTAAGACTAGATGGTAATGTAAGACCGTTTTGACAAACTAGGCACGTTACTGAAGGTGATAACATAATTAGGTCATAGGTTGTCAGAGGCTGATATGGTAGCTAAAAGGAAAATGGTTTCATTTCTCCGTCTGGATCATAGAGTGAATTTGAAATCCTGCTGCTTCTTCTGATGAACCGAATTCTCTATAGGCGCTCACCTATAGAGCATATTCTAGCATATTCTTTATATGCTTTTGTGTCAGCAAGTGCAGTATCCAAATAGGCAGGCACAGTGGAAAAAATCCATTTTAATATGTCACATAAAGGATAAAGTTGGCTTTGGAGTTTCATTGGGCAAGATTGCTAAAGTTTACTCTGTTTCATGAATGAAACAACAAATTATTTGCTTAGTCTTTTCCTTAATGCCCCCCTAAATTAAAATTTCTACTGCAGAAATGTGGTAAATGCAGTACGCAATGACCACTCTTGCTTCCTTTCATCCCAGTGATAAGGTTAAAAAAGCTTGGGAAGTTGTTTGAACTGGATGGTGAAAGTTGAATTGCAAAAGCACGTACAGTGGGGTGAGAAAATCTTTTTGTGAGAAATTAAACCCTTCCTGTGCAATGTCTTCCCTTTCCCCAAGCAGAGCATTGCTGGTGTCCAGTGATCATACTTTCAGCACAGACCCATAGTCTGCTGTTAACTATTTCCTGAAAACTAAGGAGTATCCCTCACTTCTGAAACCAGTTAGCAGAGCACTTTGGAAGGATCGTCTGAGGTGTCCAGGAGAGCTCTCCCAAGTAACATAGTTCTAGCTCAGAGCATCTCTTATTGAACATTTTCTAAATGATGAGGCTTCTACAAAAGGTTGAATAGAGTGCTCACGGTCCGCAAAGTTCCTGCTTGATAAGCAGCAGTTCACTAGTTCAGGTCCAGTCCCATGGAGATTAACTTGGAATTGGTTTGTAGTTTTAAGAAAATTTAGCACAACTCGGTGTACTCTAAATTAGTAATCAACTGATGTTTCTACTTCAAATGTAAAAATCCTTCTTGACAGATTAAAAACCCTCCTATTTAGTTTTGGACATTAACAGCTGTCTTATCTCTAACGCACTACTGTGAGCAGATCCATAGCCAGAGATTTGTGCTAATTAGAAAAGGATATTGTGTGTGTATGTGTATCAGTTTCAACTTGATGTTTACCCTCCCCAGATTTCTCAATGTTGATGTCAAAAAGGGGCTCTCTTTTAGCCTAACCTCTTGAAACTTCTTATCCTAATATTTATCCTTGTGTTATATTGCACACAATCCCATTCTTTTAGCAAGTAATTAATGTGAGGTTGTGTCACCAAACCCCAAGGCCTCTCACTGTTGCAACTGCTTGTTAATTTAAAGCATGTTTTATTCCTCAAATGATCTCTTTTGAAGAGAATATCTCTGCCAGAGTTGTGTACTGCTTTGTTTTCAAAGTAATCATCTACAGTCCAGATTTCCTTTGGGAGAGGAAAAACAAACAAACAAAAATGAAAAGCCAAAATAAAGAGCTGGAACCAAACTCTTTCAAATTAATGAGTTAAAGACTTCAGACTTTTGTATTGTTAACCGATGTGGAGGCATTAAGCGGCTTCCCATACTTTCTTTCTCCCCCTGTTAGCTAAAGCCTCTTTTTTCTTTATAGGATCAGTTCTTACAAGTCTGATTTTTTCATCTTTATCAGAAATAATATGTTAAAGTTATTAAGCCAACAAGGACTGAATAGGTTTTTAAGGCTTTTTTCGCCTCCCAGTCCTGCATCAAAAAAAGGCAGTGAGCATGAGATCATGCCCTTTTAAGGAAAGAGTAATCTTTTTTCCAGTTCTAACAAATTTCAAACACATTTGAACAGAAAAGATCACGTTTCTGTGCTGTAGGTAAATGGCTCCAGCATTATTCATATGATTCTGTGTATATGTCTGTAGCAGCCCTTTAACAAGAGCAGTGAGCCAGCTCTGAAATACAATAGCACTCAGGGCCAGCCTTTTATGTTTGTTTACTCATTTTTATGAGCCTTCCTCAGTTATTTGATTCACAGGGCTGAAGCATGCCAGAAGACAGCTCAAGAAATTCATCAGATTTTTTAAAAGAGAGGCCTGCTCTGGAATTTTCTCACTTTCATGATGGAGATTAGACAGGTACCACCTCATCTAGCTGAAATAACCCTAGATTTGAGCCCACTTGTGTGGATGTTTAATTAGAAATATCTATACATATATATGTATATGCACATATGGAACACTCTTCTCTGTGGACATGTACCCAATAAAGTGAGTGTTGACTCTTCAAACAACCTTTTCAGCACTTAAAAACTAAAGAAAAAGGATGCAGTTAATGTATTTATCCTTTGGGTCTAGAACCTTCTTTTTACATGTGTGCGTATAGTTCAACGAACAAACGGGTTCAATCATCCAGGTGCCGTTGTACTAGAAATAATTAATACTTAGAGGGTAAGCATGATTTGTCCTCCCATAAATTGATTTAATTTTCATATCCTGATTGCCTAGAGTGGCTCATTTCAGCAACCTTGCAGAATTTGCTACGGTTTTGATTTATTCTACAACATCCTTATACACTTCTAATCCTTACAGCTTTCACACATATGGAATTAGTTACAGATTTAATGCCCCATTGATATCAGTGAAAATAATTAATTTTCTGGCGTCTTTAAAAGAGAGATCAGAGTTTCAAGTATTTTCCCACTGATAATTCTCATTTAAGCATCATTTCTACTGCAAAGGTAAATCTTTTGAGCTTAAAATACTACTGATATTGGAAAAATAACAGATGATAAATATGCCTGTTGTAGGCACAGTGGATGCCTCTACAAGTAGAGGGGTGGAAGAATACTTTTGCACTACTTTACAAGGACCCCTTAACATGAGTCCTTAAAATGTGCAAAATGCAATGTACATTGAGTGATATGTTCCTACTAACTTTTTTTTTCTTATTTTAAGGACCTATAAATCCAGTCCTAATGTAGTAACAGCCTAATAGTACGTCTGCCAATTATGTTGGCATATTCTAGGCTATATCTCTAGGAGATATGCTTTTAAAGTTTATATATGTATATATATATATACAAAAGAAATGTTTTTGGGGAAAAGAGACCACAGGTTTGGAAAGCCAGTTCCCATGGAGTTTTACATTGCCTGATTTCTGAGGGACTGCATGAGAAGTGGTGGGTTCCTTCTCAGGAAGAGGCCCTAGAGAAAATTGCACTTTGTATTCATCCTGTTGAATGAGTCAAAAACTTAGATTTTTACTCTGTATCTAAAAAAAACCGAGAACAAAACCCACAACTTACTGGTTGCTTCTGTCAAATCTTTGTTTGAAAAATCTTTTTTTTTGTTAAAAAGATGAGATTGTGTGTTGGATTCATAACTACATAAAAAAAATTCCTGATAAAAATATTTTAAAAATTTTTAGAACATTTTTTGTTTAATCTATTATTATTTTTTCAATATCATGGTGTTAGTAATAGCATATGACTGCAAAAGCATAATAAATTTGGTTTTTACTTTTTTAAAAAAATGTTCTCTTCTGAAATAAAAACGTAATTTTAACGAGGCATTTATTGTCCAGTGAAAAAGGTCATGGCTCCTCCACTTTTATATTAGAGTAGTATGGACAGGATAGCGTTTTCTTATAAACTGCATGGATATTCACAGCAGCTCCTGTAGAGCTCGCTGATAGAATGCAACTGATCTCTTGAGGGCTTGCACTGTCTTGCTGGAGGTAGACTCACGGATTTAGGTTGACATATTATTCACATGTTTGAAATACATTGTTATGGATGTAATAAAAAGGAGGTAAGTATTAATATAAACATTTTGCCTTCATTGGTAGACTATTAACTGGATTGGACAATTAAGGCTGACAGCTACTTCTTCATCAATCAAATTTATATAAATTTTATCTAAGCAGGCATTTCTAGGTAGGCTTGGACGGAACAGTCACACTAACCTTCCTCCTTGTCAAAAGCTGTATGATACATGCGAAAGTTATTCTGCCTATATTTGCTTAAATATTTCAGAAACCATTATCACTTCAAGATTGATTTCTCTCTAGAATTTGTTTTAAACAAAAAGATTGTCTACCAGTTTTACTCCTTCCTCTATTAAAACATTTTCTATAAAGCTATAAATTAATAGAGTCAAGCTGAACATGCCAGCTGAACATGGTGCTGTCCACAAAATTATATACCATGCCTTCACCTTTGACTTGTGTGTCTGAATTTCACGGAGGAAGGTAGTGTGTCCTAACAGTTCAGATTTAGTTCCTGGGTCAGATTTGTAAAAGATAACTAAATACACGGTGGAATTTCGAAAGATACCAAAATAAGTAGTTTCTCTTAGAATACAAGGTCATTTATTCAAACAGGCTTGAAGTGTACCTAGAGTACATGAAGACTTGGATGAAATAGCTGCTAGTAGTTATTGTTTAAACTCAGTATGGAGTACAGATGGATTAATTAAAAAAAAAAAAAAAAAAGCAAATTTTATGCCTATATTTGAAATGGGAGAAGGGAGAAAATTCAGGGGAATTATACAGTGGTCAGTTTAACAGCAACTTCTTGAAATACACCAAAACTAAGGACCAAACAGAGTATTTGTGAGTTGTGTCAAAGCCATCTTGGATTTAAGATTATCGAATCGTTTCTGCAGGTGTCAGCCCTTGTGGGTACGTCATGTATTGTAATTGGTGAGTTTTTTTGTCTCTTGTGCTGCCTTCCTAAGGAAGCCATGGAACCAGAGTTTAGCAAGACTGCTATAAGAATCAATGCAAAATTGGCTAGGTAGATGTTTCATTTATGGCAGTTATTGGTGGTTAACTGTCACAGTACTAATGGGGGTTTTATCATGTTCTGTCTTATTTTCTGGGTCCATTTCATTTTTTTTTAATCGGCAGTTGAACAAAGGTATTGGCTTCTGAAACTGGTAGATGAGTAGATACTTTGAAACAAGTACTCTAGTACTCCAAAAGGTCCTCTGTAAGTATTGTAGTGACTGAGATGCCCTGTAGAAATCTGTGTACTTCTACGCCCCTGTATTCCTATATTCAGTCTGACAAACTGAGAGATGAGATCTTTGGAGTCATACAAAATAATGAAAATAGAGAAATCCTTTTCTATTTGTTACAAAGTCCCAGCGTAGGCAGAAGCAGCGAGGGATGAGCGTGGCATATTTTCCTAGAACAGTTCTATGTGTTGTTATGGAGAAGTGCTTATGCTTTTAAATAAAGACAGAAGAAGCTCTGCTTATACACTAAAATTTGGTACACTGTGTGTTTTGTACCATGCGGTTTTGCACTGAGCTCTAGGTTTTTTGCTTTTGATTTGCAATGTAGGATATTCTCTCCTGCTAGTTCCCAGATAGCCCACAGGCAGTAAAATTAGAAGTGGCCAACATGCAAGAAAACATACTGTAATTAAAAGCTGTTCCCTCTTGATTTCCTCTGCAGATTTCAGTAAGAAAAATGTTCAGAATAAACTCTTGAGCAAAGCTGATTTTTTATGGGTTTTTCTATCTTTAAAGGTACAAAAGTCTTAATTTGTCATTGACAGTAGTAGTAGAAGCAGCTGTTCTTAATTGAAGAAGAAACTCTCCTGATATTTTCTTCTAAAAGTCAGACAAAACCAAACCCTGAATCTGCACACCTCTGAAACGTCATAGGTTTAGAGCTGGATCAGGCTGTTAAATTTGCATCTGGCCCATATCAGTATAAGAAACCAATCTAAAAGAAAACAATCAAAGCTGGTTTAGAGGCGATTTCTATACTAAAACTCATTTTGTTGATATTCTTTGAAGGCTATGCATTCCTCCGTGTTCCAAGAGCCTAAGATTGTGCAACTTGCTCTCTCAGAAGTGAAGTTACTGTAATCAGTCTTAAGTTACTGGATTTTTAGAGGCAGGTAGTTTTGTCATAAAGAATGCAGGCAAATGTCTACGCATTGTATCCTTCAAAGGGCCTTCCTAATGAAATGTGCTCGAAGACCTCAGTATGATTTTAATGATTTGCATTCTCTTGGCAGCTGTTGGTACCTGATGCTGTGGAAGTGTTTGTGCTGCAGCCCCCAACTCTTGCTGTAGGGAGCAAAGAGGCACTGGAGATCGGCCAGTGTTTATTTGCCTTGATGAGGTACTGTTCCTCATTAAGAAAATGATGAAAGACTGGAAAGAGCTTTGAAGGTCAAACCCACTATATATAAACGTGTGTGTATTTTTTTTCCTCCTGGAATAAGCAGCTGTCCTTTTGAATACTGGTCTGTCCATCAGAACACTGGGTAGGTATGTACAATCATTTCGGACTTACTGCTCTTAGATCCATGCAACTGTTCATATGTACTTATTTTTTAATTACTCTTTTTTCAAAAAGGCATAGTTAAAGAGGCCGTAGAGGTGGTAATGGGGAGGTGGCCCACTTGCATTTGCTAAACCCACACTTGACTAAGGTGAGCTGGATTTCCACAGGCTGAGCATAAGCCTAGTTTATTCTGCCTGTGCTTAATACATACTAATTATAGCAGGACGCAGCTTGAGGGAAATATAGGCTGTAAGAAAGATGGGAGGGAGGGAGACAGGCTGTAAGAAAATCCTTACAACCATTTCTATGAGTCTTTGAATGCAGATTCAGTAAAATTAAAGAGCTCATCCATATAATAGCAACTAGAAGCAAAACCAACATAAAGATTCTTGCACAGCTAATCAATAAACTAATATGTCTTCATTAGCAAGGTAGCATTTTGTGTAATTGATATTAAAGATCTACTTCTTGTGTCGAGTCTCACTGCAATTGTTATTGATGAGTAAAACTCTGTGGGCAGAAATTGTTGTCTTTTTAAAAATACAGTCTTGACTGGATGGTTTTATTTTGCTTCTATTGCTTCTGTCCACATCTCCTATTAAGCCATAAAATATCGAGCATGTATCATTTCACAAGTCTCAATTATGACTCACACCGACCACTGCATGTATGAGACAGTAGCAAAACGATGAAGCTATATTGGGGTATGTGTATCACTTGGGGTTATTTTAAGAATGGATTTTGACTTGTGTCATTCATAGTTTAAATGTGACTTGTTCAATAACATGTTCAGTTTTAATTAGATAATTTAATGTCTACTGACAGGTCTTTTGTGACTGAGACCCAATTTTAGCTCTGCATACCAGGGAGCTTGCCAAGGAAAAGTAACCCCTTTTACTCAGTAAGGGAGGATAATGGATAACTTCTGGAATTAAGTGAAAAATTGAATCCAGCTTCCTGTGTGCACTTTAGGTCCCACACTGGGATTACAGAACTAGCTCTGAACTGCTTGACTGCTGACAATAAAGATTTTATGTGTGTCATGTTGAATTTTCAAAAAAGTCCTCGGATCAAAAAGGTAATTTTTACATTGAGTCCAGGCTGTTTGTTTAGGAATTTAAGTGCTTTGCACTGGCTTGTCTTCTCTGTAGGATTCAAGTTTATGTAGCCATTTTGGAGAAAAGGGGTTGTATACGAGTTAAAGGAAAGGGGAGAAAGGAAATAAGGTCATATGCAAACAGGATTTCAAAGTGTTAGCCTACTTTCCATCATTAAGAATTTATCCACTGCAGAGCTCTTACTGGCCAAGTGCTTGGTTGCCAATGATTTCACTATAAGAGGAATTTTATAAACACAGGAATTGTGGCATTTCATTATATTATTATATATTAATATTTATCCATATATGTATGTATATATAAGCAATACATAATTGCCTTTTTATCAAAGAAGGTGCTTCTGCCCTTGGCATGAGACAGCAAATAAAAGTAAAGATGCTTTTTCTTTACTTCTACATTTTAAAATATTTATATGCTGTCTTTTGTGGCACATAACCTATTGCATTATAGGTCATCTTTTCTGTAGAGTGTTTCATTCTGAGAACTGCTTGACTGTGTCATGTAATCTCTGGGAGCAGACACATGAAACCCCTACAAACAGGATATGCCATCATTTCCAATCTCTGCATATAAATAGATCATGCAAGACTTAAGACCTGTATGAATATCCACTTTGAAAAACCTTAAAAGTCTTCTTCATTTTAACATAGCATGCTCCCACAGAGACTTTCTGCAATGCTCCATTAATCAAGAAAAGCTTCATTAGTCAAGATATAGCCTGAATTTTTGAAAACATATTTAAATTAAATACTCCATCCTGCCAGACTATATTTTATAATGCATTTAGCTAGAACTGTGTGAAACTCTAAGTCAAGAGAAGATCAGTTTATCTTAATGCAGACTTCAAAATAGGGTGTCTTTAACTTTGAGTTTTAGGTTCCTTTTGGTGTGAGACAGATTTACAATCTTTCTATTTGTAAAGCATTTATATATCTCATATAAAACTCCCATGTGTACTGATGAGAGATTTTTTTTTTTTTTTTTTAAAATTCCGCTGTGTGAATTCCAGGAGAAAATTACCAGGAAGCCCTGTGATGTGATATTGTTACCAGACTCACACTTAACTACTCATTTGTCTTTTAACTTGGTCGTGGGAACAGTAATTTACCAATCTAATTCAATGCATTTGTTGCCTTTAGAGATCAATCCTTTTCCAAGCAAAGTCAATAACAAAACTTTTTTGATTTTACCAGACCAGATCAGTCATTTTACGCGAATGATACCTTATGCCATCATATTTTTTTGTTTAATCGCTGAAATCTAACTGATGCTTTTTGTTCAGCGCAGATCCTGACATGCTTTGTAAAAGGAAATTCAGAAGGCAGCTGACTTCCCCACAGAGATGTAACAGGTCAAACATGCAGCCAGGATTTCCAGTCCACTAAACCACAGTGCATTGGAGGGCTCCACTGTGAACATTTGGCATGAAAAGGTAGATTACCCAATATGTTATTAACATACTTGATAATTATTGCTTTCAACTACTAAATGCCTAATTTTTCCTTCCCAGGCATAGGTAAGGGCTGAAGTTTTCAGAATAAATCAAATAAATTGTAAAATAAGTATTTTTGGGAGGAAGGCTAATTTAGCACAAGGATGATCACTCTTTTTGCCAAGAAGTTGCAACTATTTTACAGTCTGTGCTATTGAATGTACTGTACATCCAGATTCTTGTTGGAATAAATAAAATGAAGAAATGAGGGACTAAAACTTTGTTCATGTTGTCAATGCCACGTCCTTCTTGTATTCTCGCTCTAGATCAGTTGTAGGATTTGGCAACAATCTAACTAGCACAGATGTGTCCTAGACCCCACTAGTTAATGCCTGTAAAACCATTCACAAGAATATAAACAATAATTTGAGAGTTTATAATCCTTAAAATTTGGACAGAAATTCATTGAGATAAACAAGAGTCAGTAAGGAAACTGCTGGAGGATGTTAAGTGGGATTCAAATAGATCGAGGTGTACGGTGGATAGCCTGCGTTTGAGAGATACTGAAACTGTTGTCTCAATATACAGAGCTGAAGAGGAAAATGACTATCAGCAAAATATTTTTTAAGACAGGCTCTTCCTGATGGGATTGTAATGAGAGGAAAACCTGGATATGGTAATTAAAAGTTTTAAACAAAGAATATGCAAAACACAGAGCAAGGCATGTAGTCTGGGAATGGAGTCAATGAGAATGTATAGAGTGAGATTTGTCTCCAGGCTAGCAGCTTTTATCTGAACTGCCTCAGCTCTGTATCAATGGCTGGGAAATGATTTGTAAACCATTTTGAAGTTTCTGATCAGGGCCTTGTAGAACGAGCAACAATGCACAACCTCTGTATTTTCAAACAACCCTAGGTTTAGTAAACTCTAAGGATTGCACCCCCCAAAGGTCTTACGTGCTGTTTCAGTTTAATTAGGGTATTAAAAAATCCCGAATCTGTTCTTGACATTTATGAACATATAGTGTTCTGTGGTTTTTTTGTGTGAAGTAAATTAATATCTTTACTCTGCATCCATTTTTTATGAGTGTGCAGGTAAACTGTGCTTGAAACTACCTTTTATTTTATAGAAATTAGTTGAACCAAGTAAAATATCTCTTCTAAATAACATTTTAAATATAAAGGCCTTGCTGAAGTGTGGGTAAATATTATGAGAACTAACCTGTTAAGAACAAAACCAGTAATTTCTTTACTAGAGAATCCCACAGCTTTATCACATAGTGCCATGTTAAAGTAATGATGCGTCAAGCTCTCCATTAGCTAGTGAGCAAGAAACCCTTAGGGCAATTGAAATGAAACAACCTAATGTACAGAGTACCTGGCAAAAAATTACAAGGCTAGACAAGAAGAATGTTGCTACGCCGGAGGTCTGTAACCACAGTCTCCAGGAGCCAGGAGTCCTTGCCATACAAGAGCAGTTGTTACAGACTCTGTTCCTCCTTTTAGCAAAAAAATCTGTCTGTTTAAGAGTATGGGCTGTTACCTAAGCAGTATAAAGTATTTGTAAAATTATATTTGAAAGTGTTTGCACATTATAGCCTTATTAGTGTATTTCAGTGTGGGATATTGAAAAAAAACCCCTGAAACTCTCAATTAACCTTTGATATGTAAAACCCTGGTTTCATAATCAGAAAATAAAGAAGTTGTTTAATAAACAAGATAATAAATAAACAAACAAATAAATATCAGAGTGCCAGAAAGTCTGTTCTGGAAAGATTTCTGTGCTTTTAAACTGGTAGATTTAACAAAAGTAGTGAAGAACCTGGATAGCAAAGTTTGTTAAAAAGTTGGTTTTGCAAAGTTTCTATTTGCTTGTTTCACACTCAGACCTGACTGGTTTCCCAAAGAAATTGAGCTAAATTGTCACAAGTCAAATTATGACTATAAAGATTCAACTTATTTTGTTTGCTGTGTACAAAGAAATAGCTTTATCTGTGAATCACAGAAAAAGTTACAATGAAATTAGATAATTCCTGTTTCGGGCTGCATTCCTACATCATAATTAGCAAGTGTGTCTACCATGGAATTTCCTTGAGAAATTTCAAATGTGCCAGTTTTCTAAAGAACAAAATTTGTGCTGCTAATTGATTGCATGAATCATTTGATGTGTGGCTGTGGGCAGGAGACAGAAATGGGACATTTTATGAGGAAACAAACAAGAATGCAAACATTTTCTACACGCAAATAGTAGAGCAAGGCATAGAAAATAAATAAAAAGTATGCATCCTAGACAGGTCAAAACTGTGCTCAGGTATTTTTTGTGGGTTTCCTAAATATTTTGATACTTTGCATGAGATTACATTGCTGGTAGTTATCTTTTGATTAAAACATTGTTTCCCACGTACCCTGCTATCTGGGTATCTGCATGTTATCCTTCATTGCAATTAAATTATATTTGTAGAGCTAGTATTTGTAGAACTACATATGTTCTATACAAATATAGTACAGAACAAGTATATATGTAGAACAAGTAGGCACATACAACAAAAACTACAGGTTTGATTATTTTTGCTTGCCTTATTGCTTCAGCTTCTGAAGACAGAGAACCTGACTAGTGAAAATTAATCAAGAGTGATAGATTGAAGTGGCAATTACTCTCACACCCTTGACTGGAGTTCTCTCTCATGCTTCCTTATAGCAACTAGTAGATTTCTTTCGTTGTTGATTTACAGCATCGAAATTCACATGCTGAATCACCTGCAAGAGATATTCTATTGTAATTTTGGAAGTGCAGCATTTCTATGCTGACACATCAGTTATTTTAATGTTACATATTGAATTAAATCTTTATTAGCAATATTACTTCCTTACACTTCTGTCAGAGGCAACATTAATTCCCATATTAATGTACATATTAATATGTATGCCTGAAATATGCTGCCAGATGTTGCCTAAGGTTATTTACGTCTTAAATCCTAGGGGCTGAAGTCCATAGAATTGTTCTCAGCAGCAAGTTACAAACTTCCGTCAATAGAAGTAAGACCTACCTGGTATGATATTCTCCTTCATGGGATCCTGATAGTAAATTAAAAATACCAATAAAATCAGAAGGAGCAAGCCTGTGAGTAACAATGTCTAGGGACAATATGTTTTGATTCTGCAGTCCTCTCTTAATGAGAGTTTTATAGCCAGTAATGAATTATAGGGAGAAAAGTAGAGATCAGAAAGGCTCTAAAGTCAGGTGTTAGTATAATTACTGTTCTTTTCACCAGAATCTGTGGTTTAAATGCCAGAACAGTAACAGATGTGTTACCATCTTTAAATTTTACAGCTTTGTTTATAATTTCACTTTGTTAAAATTTCAGTACTTTGTAGTACATCGTACCAGTGCATGTTGCATAACTATTGCTAAAATTACTTAAAGGGGATTTAAAGAATTCTTTTATTAGCCATTTCCTACAGGGAGCCTTTCAAATTAACTTTACTGACTCCAAACCAGTTCAATTTCTACTTATATAATTTTACAAGAAATATGACAAATGTAACTGTTTTCCTAATGTTTTATGTCCCTAATGAGGAGCAAAAGGTCAAGAACTTTGGGATGGAGGGGGAAGCCAATTACTCTTGCTCTTGTGCTTTGGAATACTGTTTGCAACTTGCACTCATTTTCTACCAGCAGGATTACAGGACAGTTCATTTCCTTAGAAAGTTTATGAGGCTCAAAGGGTTGGGTTTTTGTATATTTTTTGTAATGTTTGTGGTTCTTGCTTGAAACAGGCTTCACAATATTCCCTCTGTATATGTGCATATCATACATCTTAAGAAAAAATGCAATATTTAGAACTTGAAGGTTAGATTATTTTTAACGTCTTTAGGTGCTTTAAGCTGTAGATAGATGTCTGACAGATTTTCAACAGTATACGCCTGTCTCATTGGTAGACCTGATATGCCTAGCCTATGAGGTATTTGTTAAAATCCTATTTGCCTATCTGCTTGTTAGGCACCTTAGTTAAAAATGTGGTACTAAAGGTCATTAAGGGCTGTGAAGGAAGGCAGTCACTGGAAAATAAAGAAAAGGTCAGAAACAAAAACAGGTCAGTGCCATTAGCAAACTTGGTAAATTCTACTCATGTTTTGTTTTGCATAACTGACTTGAAGGCTGGATACTGAGAGCCTTATAGAATGGTTTGGGTTGGAAGGGACCTTTAGAGATGATCTAGTCCATGCCCCTTGCCATGGGCAGAGACGTCTTTCACTAGATCAAATTGCTCAGAGCCCTTGTGGTAAAAAAGGTGGATAACAGCTTTCTTTTCCAATATAATAATCGACTGAATTTTCCCTCTGTAAGGGGAAAAGTGAGAAGGCAGGGACCTGCTTTTGAGAAGGTTAGGCCTGGCTTCTGTTTAGGTAAGGCTTGTCAGCTCTCACTAAGATATTGGGCAATCTGTGCAGTAGGTGAAGATCACTTATGCTAGTTCAGTTTGTGATGACCCCAAAACTGGAAATACTGGACATGTGGGGAAAGATAATCTTTCTAGCCAAACAGCTGTGCTGCTAAATATCTTAATGACTATAAGTCCTTGGATGCACTCCACAGTGCTTCATAGCACCAAGGGGAAGACAGGGACAAGGACTGGTGCTCAGGCCAAGGGCAGCACTGCTGCCCGTGGGCCCCACTGCCGCGGTTCAGGGCAGGCCTCAGCTGGGTTGGTGCTCCTCACAGTGCAGATTCAGGTTTTCTCTGCTGTTCTGTGCCATATCATCCAGATGGAAGTGATGCTTCAATTGCCCGTGAACTGCATTCATGGGCTCTGTAATATGCTCCATTGTGTACTCTAAACATAGCCTAGGAGTCTGAGACTAACTTAGAGAGTTTTGAAGGTCATTTAGGATCAAATGTAAAAAAGGGTTTTAGCCACATAGTGAGCAGCCCTGTAATAGAACCCATGACCTTCAGCTGGTGTCTGTCTCCATGGACCATGGTGGGAATGGAGAAGGCACAGATTTAAAACACTTCAGTCTTTCTTCCCAAGAAGACTAAAGACTGTAGAGATCTGCCTGAGATCTGCAGCCCTGTATAGCAGGCAAAGGGATTTCCATTTTCCTTTGGACTAGAAGGGAAGGTCATGACTCCAGTTTATCTTTCGTTTACTTTAAAGGTAAAATACAGACGTGGTTGAAGAGCAGAGGCAGGAATGCATTCATGTGCTAACCACGAGAATGCAGATCTGTTCTTTTGGTCCCGTGTATCCTGCAATATTTTGTGGCACGTTGTGGTACAGATGCCTGCAGAAGGTGGAGTGTGCTCCCAGCTAAGGTGGTTTAGTGTTGTCACCAGAGCACTCTGTAGTGAGGGAGAGAGTTGAAAGTCAAACCCACGGCTCTACTCAGACAAGGTTTCCCTTTTCTGGACTGAGCGCTCTTACCTACTCAGTTGCAATATAAAATCTGGAGTCTAAATCTTCGTGCTGTACTAGGAGCAAAAAAACCTGATAGATTGAGACTCTCTGTTGAATATATGCAAGTCAAAGATATCTGGATTCTGGTTGGTTTCAGGATAGTGAGGAATTCAGAATAACTGTAAAAGAACACATACTGTGCCAGGGAATGAGATGAGGCCTGGAAGAATGAATGACCTTTGAGTAAAATCCCTCTGCCAATGGAAGCCCTTAGAGTTTGAGACACTTAAGATACCTAAGCCATATGTAACTGCTTATCAAACTTATTTCCAGTAGTTATTTAATAGTGATGCAGGACATTGTTTTCTGCTTTACTTTTTCATTAAGTGCATGCTCATTTTCATGTGTGTTCATAGACATAAGCTTTTCACTTTCCTCGTTTGATACTCTCGCGTTTTAACATGATATGCCAGGTGGCCAGTAAAAACACATGATTCCATCAGACTGGAATGGAGCTGCTTAATGCACTACTAATTCTTCTCCTCCATTCCTGAGTTCTCTTTCTTTTCCTATCACATGTCGTGGCCAAAGTCCATGGCTTATATGAAAATTAATAGACTTAAATGTCAAAGCCATCTGAGGATTTACACAGTCCCTCTGCCCTTTTTCAATATTTTTTTTTTAAATTTTGTCTCAGTTGGATGTCTCTGTACCTAACTAAAATGGTGCTAGTAGTCCCAGAAATAGAAAAGCTGGTGGTCCAGCTTTTAATATGCCTGTTGCTTTACATGCTCTCAATTTAAATATGTGATTGATATGAATCTGTTCTAAATCTTAGGTGTTCCTTACTTGCCTAAGCTTTTTTCTGTACTGTAACAAAATCAAGAATAATTCAAAGCATTCGAAAACAAGCATTTAGAAAAATCACTAGGTGAATGTGGCTATTTAAGTACCATACCAACCAATTCAGGCAAATAAGAGTGGTTTCTTTCTCAAATAGCATAGTACTTTGGGTAGAAATTTTGTCTGCGGGGGACACCATTACATGAGATGCATGCTGTGGTAGAATTAAGCAAACTTCAAGCCGTGATTCACTGGCAGAACAGAAAATTGTATCCTCTTAAGATCTAAGATCTAGAGTTTATGTATAAAGAAAGAACTAAGCTTTCTCTGATTAAAGACTGGGTAGGTATCCCTCTGTGATGTGACTAAGCTCAGTCATCAATGAACTTAATTCCTATGATCCAAAACCTTTGCTGATTTACTCTGGTGTAAATGAGCGGAAATTCCAGAGCAATTCTAGTTATATTTCAGTGTAATGCAGAGCTAAAGCTCTGTAATGGCAGCACAATGGGGCAGGTTTTTGACTGCCTCTTGTCTGCAAACGCTGTGTTACTTGACCTTCAAATAGCACAGTCCCTTCCTAGCAGTGTTTGCATTGCTCTTACTGAGTTACAGTATTTTATTTTTGTATTTGATTGTAGAGATACAAGACTAAAGAGAATAGGGGATAAACAGACCGATAAATGGTAACTGATTACTTGAGTGGAGTTTAACTAGCAGAGTCTAAGTAAAGCAGTGGCGTGATAGGAATGTTTTTGATTGGGTGTTTTTTTGGTTTTACTGCCAGCGTGACAGATCAAAGTTTTCCTGTGAATGGGGGTGAGGAGAGAGAGAGAGATGGATTTTGGGTCTTTGTTTGGTTTCAATTTAATTGGATGGCTTAGGAGGATGCATTGTTTATTAGGCACAGACCACCATCCGACAAACAAATAAATACAGAACTACTGGCAGTTGTTTCTGAGCATTTTGGGTTTCTGTTTTTTTAGAGGTTTTTTTTATATCTCTAAGAACATAAGGGTATAATTCTGGTTTTGGTTTCTGCAGTCAAATGTTTGGAGTAGAGTTGTAAGTGGCTTTCTCGTACATAGGATCAATTCCAGCTTTCCTTTGCAAAACATGCCTAACTGAGACCTGGAGTAGGAATGCCGTGAGATGAGGGCAATGCTGTTGCCTTTTTAACCACAACTATGGAGTCTCCAGAATAAATACTGTCCACAGCAGTGATTATGAATTTAGAACCAAGCAGGAAAGTCTTATTTTGCCTTCAGTTTCTCTCTCTGTCTATTGGCAGAGACCTCTCTTGTATTAACACTGCATATGGTCTGTCCTTACCTCTCCTCACCTAAGGTAGCAAGGAATTTTGGCTTTCCTAGTATGGAAATGCATATTTATATCTACATATATACGTATATAATATATACACACCCATAAATAGTGTAATTTCAAAAGGTAACACACTATTAAAATTATTATCCAAATGTGTTTCGTTTGCACTGTTTCTTGTTAGGTAGTTTTACAGTCTGTGTCACAAAGGTATGCTTAGGAATGACATCTCTTCTGTGGAAGATCTGTCACGCAACAGTTTACCCTGTGATCAGAATGGCCAACTACTTTTGTTTGCTTTTAGTGCTACGGCAGCTTGTAAGAACCTGCTGGAGTGCCTGGCAAATTGACTTATAAAATATGAAGGAGCTCAGTGTGTTACTATCTGTCATAGACTGCACCTGACATTATGCTTTGGGTGTCTCATTCTGGTGACAGAGACAGTAAAAAGAACAGACAATGGAGCACAACAGTCTCTAAATCTGTTGTGTGACATAATGAAAATGGGAAATGATGCAGTATAAACCTGAGTTATTCTCAGTACAGTCTTTGGATTGAGATTCTTCAATAGGATGATCCAGTGTTCTCCTGCTGTCATAATTGGGACTAGCCACAGACTTGTATTTTATGAGAGTTCTCTGAGTGACTGATGAATTCCCAGGGCTCCTGGCACGTGTTGTCAAGAGGTTGGGTTTAGTGATGAAAGCTTTTGCTCTTCTCCAAAATCCAACCCTGTTTCATGAAAAGAAAAAAAGACTGCTTCTGGAAACGGTGGTTCGTATCTGCCACTACCTTTAGAAATAATGCATCTTGCCAGAGCGTTATGTCCAGACAAGGAGTCAAACCTCTTTTTATTCTTCTTTTTCTCTTTTATTTTTTCCTCTTTTCTTCCTCCTTGCAGCTAAGAATCTGAATGATTTTTTCAATCTAGTGGAAGTAGAGAATCAATAAAATAATTGGGTTTCATTGGCTTGAAGTACTGTCCATTGGAGACTCTATTTGCATGTTTGGTTTAGGTTTTATAAGTAACCATCTGCTCTCACCCTCTGTTTTCCTAGCCCTTTGCTAGCTCTTTTCTGGTGGAGAAACAGCAATACAGTTCAAATATTGTCTCATTTGATTCTGTAAGTTAGCCACGCGTATACTGCCTTCTGTAATTCTAAGCCCACTGTTTGCATTTGTGTCTGTTAGAAAATGAGTATGTGAAGCTTACTAATCAGGTAAGTCCCCAAATGGCTTCTCTTTATGTTTCTCTTATTAAATATCTTTCCTCCATTTTGCAAATTAAGTGTTTCATATTTGGACAGTAGATCAAGCTGCTATAATTGGCATCTAAAAACAACAGGTACTTTTTTTCAGAGCGCTCATATAGCTAACAGCAAAATGAATATGCTTGGGGAATAGCCCAGCATGTTTCATCAGCATTTTTGCTTGCCTTTCCTAGAAGTGTTATGCCAAGTTTCTCTTGTCTTTTGTGGTTTCGGCTTCTAAATACCTTGTCAGCTTCGATGCTAAAAATCACAAGTTTAGCATGCTGGTTGGAGAGGAAGTAGAGCTAGGTGGGTAGAAAAGAAGGCCATGGAAATAAAGAAATACAATTCAACTGGACACAGTGGGTGGCAAAACCTCAATAGGTGCAGGATGCGTTACCATAGGAAACAGCTTTATGTTACAAGCTGTGCAATATAGTGCCCTTCTTTCTGCTTGGACAACCTGTACCTTCAGCCTCATGCTTAATAAAGCACCTAGACCTATATTCTACTCCCTGTTGTGTCTTGCTGCTTAATTATACAGTATGTTTGATATTTGATCATATTTTTCTGCAGGAATAGTTTTGAAAATAATTACTCAACATGAGCACGGAATTACTTTAGGTTGGTTTACAGTGACAATTCCCTGACTGACATTTCTGCAGAAGGAGAGGCACAGCAAATTGTCAATTCATTAAGCTGTAGTTGGAGTGGTTATGTAGATGGATGGAAGAGTGCTTTCCAAGTACAAATTTGAGATTTCATCTTTAAAAAGAACAGAAGAATGCTAGGAAAAAAAGGAGAATTACAGGCTCAGAATCCTTTCCGGAGCTGTTATTGTTAGACGTGAAGGATGCTAACTAACAAATCAGATATCTGAGGAACAGGAGGCCTGACATATGTATTTTGCTTCCTTTTTCTTGGTGCTCTTGGAGCTGTGACAAGGTCCAAATAAGGCAGAGATGGTTGTGTCTTCTGTGGCAGAAGCGGGTGCTCTCCGCAGGTGGAAGAGCAGCCGAAAGCCCCAAGGCCGGTGCTGCCGTTCTCAGGGCAGGGATGCCAAGGGCTGCGCTGTTTCCGCAGGCCTGGTGCTTGTTTCGTCTGCTGCAGCGGTATTTGGTTTGTTTCCTTTGGTCTCTATTTCTCACTGCTGAAGCCCAGTTTTAAATACTGTCACTAAATTGTAGTGCCTCCGCTTTTCTTTCAGGTTTCAGTTCTTTTAAGGTAGGCGAGCGGGTAAAGAGAGCGATAGTGTCAACACTAAGGGCCGTGATTCCAAATTCAGTGCTTATTTCCCCTGGAAAAGCCATTGGACACCTGTAAATAGTACTAAAAAAGCAATTACAATAAAGATACCTCTTTCCTCTAAAAGCACTCCGGACTAATATGGATGTTTTAATTTTAATTTTTTGTCCTCATCAAAATGACACACCAAAAGTGTTTTTCTGCCAATTTTGAGGGCTTTTTGCTTTTGCAAGACTAGGATTTCCCAATAAATATATTTATTGTGATTTTGTAAGTGTAAGTTTTTAAGCATGTTTTGCCTTACTGCAGCATTCAGTAATGAAAATATTGATCTTATTAACTGTGCTAATTAGAGCTGAACAAAATACCTCTGGCAGCAGCTAGTGAATATGCAGTGGAATAACAATCCTGAAATTGCTTTGCCAGTGTTTACAGGAGATGAATATTGTCAGGAATAAATTTGCTATCAGGAACATTGTGAGAAGAGAGCATGGTAAATATTTGCACACTCTAGATTTTAAATTTGTATTTTGGTATTAAAAGTTTCCCTTGTAAAATCAAATAATACGTTTTTTGTTTTTCAACTAATCTGCTTAAAGGAGAAACAGAATTAAGCAGGTTTTGCTATGTGGGTTCAAATCAGAGTAAGCTCCAGCTGCCATAGCCTGTAAGTAGTGTATTTACAAACTGTCTAGAGAAGGAGGTAAGCCTTGGATAGTTTGAAACTACAAAGTGGTGATATTTATGAAGAAATTATTGCTCTTTTCTGACAATGACTCTGTATACAGCATATGATGCACTGAGTTTGCAGGAGATATGCTTTAATGTGTATTAAAATAGTGGTTTTAGTACACAGGGAAAGATGATTCTATAAAATACTTTGTGAAAAAACTCAGTTTGCTAGCAGTGTGAGATTTCACTGAGCTTTGAAGTAATAATTCACATTTGCTTTTGAGTAACTGTTGTGCAATACACTTGCCTTTTAGCAGGTGGCAAAAATGTCAATGAAGAGAGATTCTGGGCTCGTTGTTCCAGACATGTCCAGCAATGTAAGTATTGAGATTTCACTCTGAGCTGTTATAGGTTGTTCTACTGTCTTGTTTTAGACTACAAGTCTGATTCTGGCACGTGTTCCTGCAGTAGAGCTAACAGTTACCACTGTTGTAATGAACTGTTTCATTACTAAAATGTTGTGGCCATTTTAAGCAGCTTACACAGTACTCATATGATTAATTAATTAGTGTATTAATTAGTTCTAATTATTTAGCTAATGTTTGTAGAATGTTTTTCAAATGTAAAATGCTAAGTACTTGCTAGAGATTTTCATTAATGCTATGGATCCCTGAAGTTTTTTTGTTTTGCATATATGGAAGACAGTTTAGTTTAGACCTAATTCTAACATATGGGGCCAGAATGAAATATGTACCAAATTTATGACGCTGTAGTGGCCAAAAGAAGGCAAAGTTAAATGCAAAGTCTGGCATGTGCTCTTTAAAATGAGGCATTTTGCCATGTTTTTGTTGGAGAAGCACTCACTGTTGGATAACAAGTATTAAACTTCTTAATTAATAACATCAACTCTCGTGTGTTGGGGTTTTTTTTCAGAATAAAGGCTTATCTTTCTTTTTTTTTTTAATGCTTAGTTTCTTGGCCTATGTTATACTGTGCTCTGGTATCTCAGTTCTTCATGTACTTTCCAACCGTGGATCTGCAACTCAAAAATGGAGTTCATCCATGCTGGTTTCATTTTAGGCACCAGTCCCACAAAGTGTCTGGCATATGGCAATGTTGGTGGGATGACTCATGTATAAAATTATGCTTGAATTTAACTCATTGTGGGATCAGAGCTTTAGTCACTAGTGGAAATGCATATTTGATTTCTTCCTGGAATTAGCGTAACAGGGAAAGATATATTCTTAGCGGGAGAGATGGAGAGAGGGCGGTGATCAAGGAAGAGGGACAAGTTCCTGCCCCTCAAACATTTGTTTGAAATGACAATTTTTCTTGCAAAATGAGAGACTTGAACTTTAGGATTTTTTTTTGTATTTCTGTATATATGATGATTCTATAAAGCAAAACACACCAAAAAAATCACAATAAGATGGGATGACTAGCTAAGATAGATCAAAAGCCTGTCTTCCCTAGCTGTCTCTCTCTTACAAGATTCCCCTGCCGTGTTTAGAGCTAATGACAGCAACAAAAGACACGAGGAAACTCAGCTCTACTGTACTTCTGCTTTCGGCACTGAGAACAATAGTCATACTCTCAGTTCTGACCTCTGGATGCTCCAAATTCTGTTCTCTTGGAATTTTATGTTCATACATGTTGCTTTAATTATCATCATAATACTCATAATAGTATGTCTGCTGTGTGTGCTCGTTGTGTGTGTGAAGCCCTGACCTGTATCTATGTCTCTGAGTGCCATGCCAAGCGTATGTTAGTTTTCAGCTGCTCACTAGCTTTCCTGTATTTCTTCCCTGTTCTCATGCAATGGTCAAGTGTGGCCTTGTGTAAAGCAGAGTGAATTGTTGCAATGTCCTTCTGCCCATTCCTTAGAGAAATCTCTCATCTGCTGTGGTTGTATTAGCTGGGTGCTTGGCTGGACAAAGCCACGGGTAAGCTGGTCTGGGTAGCCCTACTTCGAATGGTAGACAGGGCTACAAAAGTCTTTCCTAACCTAAATTATCCTGCGTTTCTGTGCTTTTATTAGAAACATTCTAGTTTCACAGAGCCTATAAATATTGGCTTTGTGATTGTTCATGTTTGGGTGCTTCAAATGAAAACCTAAAGAATGATGCTTAGGTGGGACAGCATAGAGCTTTGTTCACTGATTTTATTACTCAAAATAGTGCTTTATCCTTTCTCCTCCCACCACTCAAAAGGCTTTTGAATTTCTCAGTTTAGCACAGAAACTAAAGGTGACTCTCTGATCACTTTTCACGAAATGACCCTGTCAGGTTTGAAGTGATATTGATTTAAGTTTGTAGAGGGAGAGGGAACAGTGCAATCCATCTGATGTGGCAGCCCCACTAGACTCACAGGGATGTGATTATAATTATCATTGCCATTAAACACTAATTAGTACTGTTAATTAGTTAAGCACTAGAATAAGCTTGTCTTGTTCTGTTGTTGTGTTGTTTATTTATTTATTTAGAGGAAATAGGGAAAGTAAATTAATCTTATGAAAATTTAATTTGGTCCCCGTCACAAGAAGAGTAGCTCTTGATCCTATTAGTGCTTGTCTGTATTTTATGAAACCCTACAACTTACCTCGTAGAATAGCTGGAGAAGAGCAGCAGCTCAGCTATGTACATCTATCCTCCTGAGGAAGATCCTGCCTCTTTTACGGTAACTCTGCTCTATAACATAATAGCGCATCTGTGCTGGTTCAAGCCGATGGAGGGTTTGCCTTTGACTTCAGTGACAGCAGAAACGAGCCCCAAATGTCAGAAGCGTGCTTGCCTGTCTCGGAAACAGAAGAAGTGACAGGTCTGGAATATGATTACATTTTCTGATTACTCTGCAGTGGTTGAGGTTTTTTCTGTGTGTCATGTCAAGAAGCACTCTCAGTGAGACAGTTCTCTTGGCTCTTGAAGGGCAAGTTTGTAGAAATGTTTAATTTCCCCTTATGGAGATTTGTGCTTTGAAACAGTAGTTGGCAAGAGAGGATAATGACTCATGGTGCCCTGAATTGCCAGAACTGGGGAAATCCGAAGTGAGTAACTTTGTTCTGTAGCTGTGAGAAATAAATTGTAGCTGATTCTCTTGCTTTCAGCCTTACAGTTTGGGGTACACAATTTTCAAACACTCAAGCAAAATTTAGACGTTCTTGAAAAGGCATGGGAACCACTCCAAGTAATTTCGGAATGGTATGAGGATGAAAACATGAAAAACTTCAGTGGAAACATGCATGCTAGTCCAAAGACAGGGTTACCTGGGTGAAGAAGTGTCTTACGGGCATGCATATATAGTCCTTGTTTGAAAGAGTTATTCAAAACAGGCAGGGGAACATCTATAACGCCTCTACAAAATAAAGTCACGTAGCTTCTGTTGTCATTTACCTGCTTCAGTTATCACTTACTTGCCACTTTCTTCTGAAAGTGTCTTTGCTGGGTAAAGGGTTTAGACTGCTGCTTCTCTGAACCAGGATTCTCCCATGTCTTTTGTAGGTACTTCATCTCAGATATGGACATCCTATGAATGTCTGGAGCCACTGCTGTGCAAAAACTAATGACAAAATGTGGAAAAAAACAATGATCGTGTCTGTGATACTGTAGCAGCTAAACGACTGTAGAAGGGGAAGAAATATGCACTAGTGAGGGGAAAATTATGTGGTTTTGTGTAAATAAAGTGTCAAATATCATTGGATATATAAATACCAGATTTTATCTTTTAAAATATTTTTGAAGTTCCCTTAACAATTTTAATTACTTAAATTTGTTACTTGAACTTTATTTTTTCTCATTTGTACTGTAAACACTTTATCCACTCAAGTTTTTCTCTCTCTTTTTCCAGGTCACTTGATCCTGAAAAATGTGCAGAATCCATCTTCATCCTCTGTTTTTAATTAAATGTTCCATTTGTTCATGTAAGTTTGCTTTTGCCTTTTTAAAAAATTATTTGTATGTGTTTTTACTGAGTTTCCAGACATGCAGACGCAGCTTTTGAGTATATCAACTTTTACTTTACAAAATAGAAGTTCTCTGTCTTTTTGTCAATATTGCAACCAGATGTATAACCAACATCTAAGTATGAAGTAAGGGTTTTGATAAGCTACTGTATAGCACTGAGTAATTAATTACCAGAACAGGTACAATCATTAACTGTACCTGGAGAACTCTATACAATAATATTCTGTGAGCATCTTGTTTTTCATACTTTCTTTAATTTTTGAAATTGTTGTAAAAGCACATATGACAGCAGAGGCACAAATTAAGACATTAATTAGAAACTAGACAAAAATATGCACTAGCAGGCTCTCCCCTTTGAGAAAGCTTGAGCTGAATGTGACAGATCCCAGTCATGGTGCTGTGTATGTCAGTGGTGCCATTGTTACAGGTGTGGTGTAAGAGGCAACATACAGTGGAATGCGTAAGCACCATTTGGGCTATAACTCTTAAGGGCATTGCGGTGTGATGAGGGTAGAACATTAGCTGTATATGTCAATGGTTTTGATTTGGTTGCTTTGTGTCATCATCATCCTAAGATTACATGAATAACAACATTTTGGGGGTGAGGAGTGTTAATGTATTTTACAGTGTGATTGATTTAGCAGGATGTGCTGCAATACAATCTGACTCGCAACAGCAGAAACTGAAACTGGAGAAGGGCATTTCATTTCCGGCAGAAAAAAGGGGCAATTTCCAAGACTTCCTGAGTTCCTGCGCCTTGTTTTTGTAATGTTTTGTTGATGTGACTGTGGGTTATGATTTGCAATAGCAAAATAGAGAAGTCTTGTAATGGCAAAATCATTAAGGAGTAATTTCAGTTCCCACTGAAGCCTTTGACAAATGCTCTCTTGATGCTGATGGGAACATTAGTGAAGCATATACCTCTAATTTGAAGCATTTAAACTATGGCCGAAGGCCCGTCTGAGTATTCTTTAAAGAAAAAAACTTTCAACAATGAATACTCTTTTCTGTTTCTGCCCCTATTGTCACCAGCTCTGTTGGTGGGCAGGGGATTGTAACCTGTCTCCAGTAACCAAGGCCAGCCTCGGGCACCTTTCTCTTGGCCCTGCAGAGCACGGGCTTGCTGTGGTCAGGCCTGACGTCTGGAGTCTGTGCTTCCAGGTCAGGGCTTTATGGTACCTCACTGTTTACAGCTGGAAGTACTGCAGAGGCAAAGAGTTGTGGATTATTTTCCAAGAAAATAATAGGGAGTTTTCAAAAAGAGGAGGTTTTTGCAAAGGCTGGCTGATTGAGTCAGAAATCTGGCTAGCTGCTCAGGCTTGCTGATGTACCCGTTCCTTGTTTTTAATCCTATGACATGCAATGAATCATTAATGAGCTCAGAGGAGAGCCGTAGCCTCCACAAACAAAGATAGCACTTCTGCCCTCATTTTTATATGAGTATGTGAAATATCGTCCTTTCTTTGTCCTTTCCTGTTTCTCCATATTTTTATTTCTTCCCTGATATCCAGTTTCCTTAGGCACCTTTTTATGCATCCTGCTCATAGAAAACTCATCAGGCTTACTAGATAGGAAAATGATAATATCTTCTAGGAGTTTCGTAATTTCTTCTGCTGTAATGGATAGCCACATGTAAAATGAGAAACATAAGGATATTGAAACCACCTTTGTGTAATGATCGAGTAAATAATGAAGAAGAGAGTTTTCTAAAGAGCCTAAAGGACTCCTTAAAGAATTAGGACATTGCTTCGTAATATAAGCTAGCAAAAAAAAAAAAAAAAAAAAAAAAAAAAAAAAAAAAAAAAAAAAAAAAAAAAAAAAAAAAAAAAAAATCAAAAGTCAGGCTTTATTGGTAGAGCCCTTGGAATACTTTATATTCATTTTCCAGTTCAATTTTTTATCTTAAAATTCCTCTCAGTGCCTCCTGTTCTGTTTCTTGGCATATTTAGAAGCATCCTGTTCTAAGCAGCTTTGCAGCAGCGACACGATTCAGAAATGAGCACATGGCAGGACTGGTTGGACTGGAGGCTCCCCTTGCACCATAGCTAACATACATGTTGAGACAGACTACTTCAGAATGAAAAAAAATGAGTGTGGCTGCTATCTATGGCAATGTGAGCCATTTTTATATAACAGCCTAGGGAGCAAAGTACTTATCCAACAAATTTGGGGGGAAAAACAAACAAAAGAAAACACAAACCAAAACCCACTTACTCCCCTAACTTGATCGTTACAACCGTGTCTCCTTCCTGGGAGAATGCCCACAGTTCCATGACTGGACAGGAAAGGGAGTGAGGATGGCTCCCATCTTTGTGGTCCAAGTCATTTGCTTCAAAATAAAGCAGAAAAAGTGAATGTATTTTGACACCAAAAGAGGACTGTAAGGTGTAGCCAGAGTGTGCTTTCTGTACTGCTTTTAAGAGCCTAATATGGGGGGAAAAGAGATATTGTGGTACTGGGTGTGCCCTGCCTGATGGCTCAGTGCTTATCACGGAACTGCTGTGGGTCACTCCTGAGACATGGGGCTGCCAGGCTGCCCCAGGGCTCAGCTGCCTTAGCAATGAGGTGTCCCAGCTCCCTCTCTGTAGGCAGGGAAGTCTGTTATTAGCTCTGTCCCTTTTGTCCTATTCCTTGCTTTAAACTTCTTGGAAAATTCTGGATATACCCCTGGCCTTTAAAAAGAGATCAGAATACTTTTGTTGTCTTTTAATAGTAAGAATAAAATCTCTGGCTGAAGGAGTTAGCAACATTGCCTAGATGTACATGAAAAAGAAGATGAAAAAAATCACCTGCACCAAAATAAAATAAATATGTACATTCATGTAATATACTGCCAGTATATTAATCATTGAATTAAACTGCTGAAAAGCTTTGTATTCTGGACGGCAAGCTGCATGAGATGTGAGACCACATAGAAACTTAAGAGGAGCAGATAACTGTTTGTTTGTGGATTGTCGCTTCGCTTGGAAAGAAATGTCTCCTTGTTTCCTTTTGGCTATGATAACTAACCTTAAGTCCCCGCAGAGAACTACATGATGATGAGCCATGGCACCTGTGAGCAAAAATGTTTCTGCCTTCTTGACCTCTGTTATGAGAAATGAGATTTCAGTTCTTGAGGAAGAAGAAAAGAGTGAAAAAGGCCAGTCTCTCAGGGAATGCTGTCAGGGTATTAGAGCAAACAGTGCCTGTAGCCTTTCACCAATGGCACAAACTGGTTCATTAACATCTAAAAGGATGTGAAAAACAGAGCTTACAGTTTACGTATCTTTATTGAACAAGACCTGTATTCTGGGCCTTGCAACTGTTTCAATGATTCAAACATGATTACAGGGGCCTCATGAAATTCACTTCACTTACTACTTTTGGTAAACAAAATGGTTGTGATTTGAGACTGTCTGGGACTGTACTTTAAGTTGTGTGTTTAAATATGAGAGAAGAAAGACGAGCGTGGAGGCAAATTGGTCTGTTGATTCTGCATGCCTCTACTGAGACAAGGAAGATGAAGTGTGATTCTCATATTAAATTGGTCCTGGCACTTTTGTTCCAGGTGAATTTGAATGAGACTTTCACAGAACTCCTTCTTCTAAATAGACCAGCAGGAGTTTAGGTCAGATTAAAGTTGGGTCTGGGCTGGAATATTCTGCTGCCCGCCGCTCCCCCCTTTCATTTTGCCCCATGTAGAACGCCTTGGCCAAAGCTCTGGTTTCTGTTCTTATTGTTCCTGACATGGCTTGGGCCGACAGCCAGGCAGAAGGACAGGGTTATCTTTTGTTACATGTTTTTCTCTGGAGGGCCTGTTAACAATCTACCTGTATTTAAAAGTAAAAGCTAGGTAGCTGTAGCCATTAAGACCATATCTCCGTGAAAAAGGTACCTTTAGGGAAAAAAAGTCTAGATAGCCTTGTTCCTCTGTTCTGTTTCTCTGAAGAGTCTGACTGGTCTGAAAACTGTTTGGAATAAGTATTTCCATTACTCAGAGATCATCAACATTTTAAATTGAAGTAGCAGAAATAGAGAGGGTACTAGTTGTTTGCCTCGGGAGTTAATAGGTGGGTTAGTAGGGGTACAGACTAGCTGAAGTGGTTTATCCATGTGATCTAGAATACTGACATTTCTAAAACAAAGTATCACCTTTATTGTTTGAATTCAGAATATACAAAATCAGAGAAAATAAGAAAAGTTTTGAGATTGTCCTGAGATAACTCCAGCTATCTCTTTTCTTGCAAATGTTTTCCAAGCTGCTTTCTCTCTGCTTTCTCTGATGAAAGAAACACTGCAACTTCCTTGGAAATTTATTCTAGCATTTAACTTTTTATACGAAGTTTTTCTCATTTCTTGCAGCAATTCAAGCCCAGTTTTGCTCATCCTTTCTATCACAGATAAGCAGTATCCTCTTTACAATAACTTATGTTTTGAATAATATGGCCGCCTCGTCTTGGCTTCTCTTCTATAGCTTGAACAACCTCAATTCCTTTCTCATAAGTCATGCTTTTATTACTTCTAGTAATGTCCCATTTTAAAGCTTTTCTTCATATGTCCTAAATGCAAATGTCCAATCATACATGAGAGTCATTTGTTTTTCAATAGAACCATTTGCCTTTACATAGGTCTCATTCTGATCTTCAATAGCTGGAGAACTTCTTTAAATGTG
The DNA here is from genome assembly GCA_013399365.1 of Pampusana beccarii. Lineage (NCBI taxonomy): Eukaryota > Metazoa > Chordata > Aves > Columbiformes > Columbidae > Pampusana > Pampusana beccarii. The sequence continues at coordinate 207,415 of VWYH01000587.1, forward strand.
AACTGTCATTAATTATCACTCCACACATTTGTTGATCCCTTGTGGATGCTTTTGAAAATATACTTTTAATCTTCAGGTTTTGATGTTTATCACTTCTATAATATGATGTAGAAAAAAAAAAAACCACAATTTTTTTAACCATGATTCTCACTTTTTAATTTTCATCTAACGTGATTCTATAATGATATAGGCAGTGTAGCCCTTCCCCAAAAATCTTTCCTATACTATTCTTTAATTTTCTTTACTCTTTGCAGGCTTTCCCAAAGTCTTCTCATGTTCAAAGAAATCACTCCTGTTCTTGTCAATCTTATCATGTTTGAAGCTTTCTCTTTGATTGTTTTAATTTTTCTTCTTTCCTTTAAGAGTAGCTTTACCACCCCTATGGAAGTGTCTCCAGATGTAACTAAAGCATGGGTATTAAAATGCATCATGGTAATATGGGATGGAGAAGCTTTTATACGCATCTATGTAGACTATGATGCATATTGGAATTATGGTGTTAGTCATGAACACAGTCATCATACTCTGAATACTTTTTTGGTTATTTTAATTTATTTGTATTTAATCCTCTCCTATGTCTTTTCCAGTGTTCTCCCTTGAAATGAATAAGTGATCATTATGAGCCATCTAAATTTTTAATTAGGTCTTATAGACTAGATAAATGTGTATTTCCATTATTAAAGACCCAAACTTTTTTCTCAACTTCTGGAACAACAATCGTAAAGGAGGTGTTACCCAGGCAGTAACATGTACACTGAAGTATCAGGTACTTTCAGGTTTTAACCACCTTCTTTTCCGGACTGAGCCTTATCAGTCCATAGTTGGTGAGAACTCATGCTGAACAAATCTGTCTGTATCCATAGTAAAGGATTTGGTTACTTCCGTGACCCTAAGCCTTATTGTGAAATCTCTGTAAGTCAAGATACGAATACACAAGGTGAGACGGCTGTGACTGAGGTAGAGATGGGCATGATTCCCTGCTGTACAGCATCCTGGTATTTATTCTATCTGTCAATATTGTAGTGCAGCTTCTTACACACTTGGCAGGAGTTTTTTGAGAGATGGGAGAGGAAAGAGTGGGTAGCAAAGGGCTGCAACACCCTGATTGTAGGAGTCGACCAAAGGACAATAATTCCTTTGTTTTGAGTGCTGAGTTGGCATTTCCAAAGAAGGCAAGAAAAATAATTTCTGATGAAATATTCTGGTTATTTTCTTTATATGAGAACTCAGTGTTTTAACATTGAATTATTCTGTAGATCCACTAAAATTTTTGAATCAAAATTGTTGGATGTTTTTTTTTCTTCCCACTTCCAGGGCAGACATTCTGTTTCCCAAATGTTTCAACTTTTTACAAAGCAGGAAGGTCATTTTACTTCTGTGCCTGAACTTATGTCTTCAGGTAGATTCTGATAGACTCTACATATTCTTTACATTTCTCCTGTGGTGTATAACTTCAACAGCAGCTTTAGTGTCTCATGTATCTTGTGTTCATTACAGTAGGATGCATAAAGATCTTGTTGAAGCTCCTGTTTGGGAAGAGAATTAGAGGGCAGCAGCCAACTCCTTGCCACTTCCAGATGTGCCAGCACAAAGAAAGAAGGGCCTTTTGGGCTGCCCTTCCTCTTTGTCATGTTTGGAGTGGACGGCTGTCGCGGCAAGTGCTCATGTCAGATGGCACTAAGCCCTTACATGTCACAATGCAGATTTCCCCTTATTTTAGGGTTTGTGTTGCACGTTGTAAGCTGGATGATGATTTTTATTGAGTGCTTAGACTTGTATTGCTTACTTCTGCTGATTTCATTAGACAGCTCTGTGACTATAATTTCCACTGGTCCTCTTATTCAGACATGCATTTACCTGTCATTGGGGTATAGCTTACTGGTCTTACAAATTTTAACTTATTAAAGTTCATGTTGCCACAGAAACACTTTTACTTTCAAAATTATTTGTATTTCCTTTGGGGCAACTGTCTTTTCTATATTTTTCAACATGCCTCTTATTTCATTTTTAAATGAATTTCATAGCTAGGTACAGTACCCTACTGTGCACACTTATTGCAACAATATAAAATCTAAACTTCACAAAGTCGTTTCCAAAATCTAGGCAGCTATTGGTACTGTCACAAGAAAATCAACAGAAAAGTCCTCTTTTTTTCCCTTAAACTGGGTCATTTGCCTGACATTTAAAATATTGGCTTTAATATTTCTTTCTACCTCATTAGAGAGTTAAATAATTTATGAAGCAATGTGTATTAAAAATCAATTCAAAATATTAGAATATTGATTTTAAAAAAGCCTCACAAATCTACCTTGTACCCTGAGCTGATACCTCATATGTTGGTTAACAGCCAAATTAAGGGAATATTCATCTGCAGTCCCATGGAGCTGCGTCTTACAGTCTAATTAAAGGTAAAAATCAGGACAACCAGAGTTGTCTTTTGTAAATTAAAAGTCCTCTTTTATGTGCTGTGAAGGTGTCAGCACTCATAAGGACTAATTAGATGTTTTACAACATCCTGGTACCAGGGAGGAAGTGGTTTGTATGTAGTTTAAAGATTATTAAGTGTCTTTAGCACATTGGGCTTAGATTTTTAAGGATGCCTTCAGTGCTTGCCTGCTGTTGCAAGAGGAAGTACTTTATTGTCTTGTAAGAAGAAATTGGGCTTTTTGAAGAATTAAATGCTTGTCTGTAATTGCAAACTTCCACTGCACAAAGCCACTAAAAAGAACGAGCAAACTGCTGTAAATGTAGTAGGTTCCATTTGTTCATGTCCACTTACAGATCTCAGCCACACAATATTAATTTAAACTCACCCATTGTCTGTAGATGGCCTTTCATATCAGTTTGCTGTATGAAATACATTCAAGGATTTCTGTTGTTCATCTCCCCTTTCCCAGCATACACCCAGATAACTCTTCTTTGTTTTCCTTAACAAACGTTATTAGCAGAAACACTGGTCCAATGCTGAGGTGCCTTTTCCCAATAAGATTAGATGATCCCATTCATGCGTAGACTATGCTACATTTCATTTAAGATCTCACGATTTACAAACCAGATGAGTTTAGATTGTATGGTAGAAAAGGTCAGGAGGGATTTGTGTTCATACTTTATTTTTTAATGCTTACGTTGTTGTCACTTGGGACTTACTTATAGTCTTACTGATGTTCATATTTTTGCTCTTGTATTCTACCTGGGTTTATGTGCATTCACAAAAAAGACCAAATAATAAATACAAATATGCATACGTTCAGTTTGTCTTTAATGGCAAAATAATTGTGACAAAAATTATGTTAAGTGTAGTGCCTATTGTGCTTGTAAAAAAATAAACATTGCCATTTGTGAACAAAATCTGTAGTTACATCATAGATTTATCTGAAACTTTTAGCATTTATGAGTAGATCTTTAGAAAAGGCATTATGAATATGTTAATCAGTGTCAGCTCTAAAGAGTCATTTTACAAATTTCATTTGGTATGTGAAGTTGTTGCAAAAATGTATCTTTTGATTAACTGTCTGAACTGAAACAAAAAAAGTTCTGTGTGACTAGTGTGAGAGCAATGAATGTTTAATAGACTAACAACAGTTTTAAAAAAATCCAACACGCAGACGTAATGGGCACTTCTGAAACTAGATTTTCAACGTGGTGTTTAGTGATTTAACCATGCAGTGCACATTAGTGTTAATGGGAAATTGTCCAGTCAAATCTCTACACATTACACTGCAAATGTACTCTTTAGTGTTTAAAGCTGGCCTGTTAACACTCATTATGAAACTACACTCAACGAAGGCAGATGAAGAAATATGGTACCTGAATGTCTATCACACAGCAATATAGTCTCTCATTCACCCTCCTGTGTCTTTTGGTCATTTGATTTTTTTTGTTTGTTTGTTTTTAATACAGAAATTCTGCAAGAAGAGTGTATCAGGATCTTCCTCACTATACAGAGGCATTTTCCCAGATTGAAAAATAACTGGGTTTCCTGGAGGCCCAATTGAATTGCTGTTGGCACAGAACCTGTGGAGGGGTTATAAATGCAGCAATAATTTTTTTCTTTTCCTCTTTCATTTCTTTTCTTTTTAAATAGTCTTCATGCCAATGCCGGCTATCCTTATGCTGATTCTGGGCCTCATTCGGATCCAGCAAAATTTAGAGTTGAATGAGGGTAATGTAATGAGAAAGCCGCACATAAGTTTGCCAATAGCGTTTTTTTGGATTAGAAAATGCTGATTTGGCAAGACTGGATTTGTGCTGAGAACTTCTAAGTTTAGATAAGATTTTTGCTACCCACTGCTCAGTTTTTCAGTCATTAACCTTCCACAGATAATCATACCTAGGTTCAAGGTCCGTTTTTTTCACATTTATTTATAAATTATAGAAGAATTTCAGTAGGAAATTTTGGATGTTGTTTACCTTAACACAGTTGTCATTCTGGTAATGAAGGCAGGGAATCTGGAATGTGGGCAAATGGCTAAAAGCAGGAACCTGAAGCTGCTATGTCGTACCCTTACTGGATGTCGCAGTCATCCAGCTATGAGAAGAAAACGACTTCATGATATCTGTGAAAAACAGGAAAGATCTTTGTTTTATTTCAGGTGAGTGCCAACATTTTTGAAATGTCAAACTTACTCATGGTAGAAAAACTCCTTACAACAAGAATGTGGGAAACCAAGAACTGAGACTAGGCCTGTGGGGAAAACAAAGTATAAAGGTGCAAGATACAGTAGTGTTTTTCAGAAGATCTTAGTGATAGAGGAGGTCCATCTCCATCTGGGATTCGTGATTTTGTTTCAGTTCTAGTGCTTTATTTTGTTTTGGTGTTCTAGATCTTGCATCTTTAGCAAAAAAATGAAATGAGGTAGAGTCGATTATGTTTGTCATGGAGCGACCCAGTGGAAAAGCATTACAGTTATTCCTTCTTTTCTGTTTGTTGAAATGGATGAAATATATAGCTACAATCCAAACCTACTTGTGTTAATATCTCTCCCTTGGAGAGTTATGATCCTTGGAATACAATTTCTTATGGTTCCTACCACCTTTCTGAGAACTTGTACAATGAACACTGAGCTCAGGTTAATCCTCTGTTCCTTGGGGAGCTAACAGAGGATTTTGTGTCTTTAATGATAATACAGTCGTGTGAGAAAAGTTCCTTTTTATTTTTCCAGTTCACAATGGGCATTTTATTTTTATTGGTGCAGTGTGTGTGCTCTAGAGTAAATACTGCCTTGTAGTTTTTCGCAACTGAGATCTCTTAAAATTGGCACACAGATTAATAACACATGCTCAATGTACCCATTAGTTATTTCTGCAATTAGTGGAAAAATGCCACAGTTCATTCTAAGGAGTTATTAGAGGCATTTCTGTAGGAATGCAATCAATTCTTTGCTCTGTATAGTTAGACAAAGCTAGCAGAGCTAACTTGAAAAGTCTTTTTAAGGATCCTTTAGAGACAAGTAAAACTAGGTTTGAAAGACTTACCACAAAAATGCTGTTGATCCGCTAATGTGGTTGGGGCTCTGCTGTATGGTATTTAATTTTGCCTCTTTAAAATACTTTCTTAAAGGATTTTGAAAGTTATGTACATGAGTTTCCCTTAAGTTGCTACGTGGCTCGTAGTAGTGTTTTATTCTTTCTGCATCTTTCTCTGTGATGTATGCAGTGGTAAGCTATTCCTGATGAAAAAACATTTATTTAATGCTCTTCTCTGCACCAGCTCTTACCACACACTACAATATCACTCCCCTCAAACCGTAATTACTCTCTGCCTTCATATCAAGTTCTTCAGTTTCCAGGCTTTGTCCCATGCCTGTCTCCTGTTCTGACTGCAGCTGTGTGGCCTCTCAGCTGCCCAGCCAAGGATCTGCTCGTGGGCAGCCAAGGCAGGGTGTGTTCAATGTAGGTCCTTGCTTGAGCAACTTTACAGAGAGTTCCTTACAGCTACATTACTAGCAGTAGTGACTCAGTGCCACTTGTCATGCAGTCTTTTCACTTTGCTTGCTTGTCACCCATTACCTTAACTCTGCTCCTCTCGCACATCAGGTATGATTGTAGGATCCTTGTGGCCGTTGCTCCCACTTTAATATTGCAGCCTTTGCTTTTCTAATGCCTCCTTCAAATCCTGCTCCACTTAACTTCCATCTTCTGCAAAATTTTTTCTTAGATTTTCCTACCTAACTCAGGATCCCCCTTCTGCTTATCTGGAGTGCCCTTGTCTCTGAGAACCCTTGGCTAAATGATTGGGTACCGACTGTGACTGCGGTGTGGGCCAGGAGGTGCTGAGCTACCAGAAAGGGAGGGTTGGATGCAAGACCCTAAGAGCCTGTAGCAAGCCAGGAGGCTCATGGTCTTCCTTCTGTAGGGCAGCTAGGCCATGCTTCATTCCCAAGAACAGGTACCTCCTCCTGCTGGCTTGTATCAGAAATAGACTGGCCAGCAGGACCAGGGCAGTGATTGTCCCCCTGTACTCGGCACTGATGAGGCCACACCTCAGTTGATTTTTGGTCCCCTCACTACAAGAAGCTGTTTAAAGCTGCTAAGAGGGTATAAACTCTAAACTGACTAGACAGCTGCAAACTGATCTCTGATTAAAAGAACCTAAACCTCCAAGCAGGGAAGCTTGCTTAATTAAGATAAGTGTAGTAGTTAGTCACTGCTTATCCCACATGATCTTGATGCATCAGCTCTTTGTCTTAACCACATGCAGCTTGTGGGAGAATTACTTTTCGTCTGTACTCTGTTATCGTCAATTCAAGTGTAGTGTTGAATCCTCTTGAACTATTATCAGAATTGCAGCCTCATCCTGTGCTAAAGGTCCCATAGAGTTTAGTAGCTGCTTTGCTTGGCCCTTTTAGTGAATGCTCTGAATTCTGCTAGGACACAACGGGCTAACTGTGTAGTCAGAGGAGCAGAATGCTCTGCATTTACACCAGTGTTGGGATATGAGACGGTGTTGTGCTTCTGTACTTTCATTCATGCAGAATGGCAGGCAGCCTTCTGATTAAACAGATGGATAACTGAAACGGCTACTCAGGGAAATTCCTCCCCTGCCCCATGTAGGCATTCAGTTTCTTTGTTTAAATAATATATATTTCACATTTCAATCATAAAAAATAGGCAACTGAAAAGGGTTGTATTTCTTCCAAATCTGTGTCCTTATCTGATGGTAATTTTTAACTATACATAGCCACAGCACAACTTCTTATTACTTTATAGCTCTGAATTATGATTTTTTTTACTATTAATTTGACAGCCCATTGGAATACTATTTGAAAATATCCAGACATTTTTAATAAAATATTTTTGGTCATAAATGCTATGGAGATACTTGGCACAATATATCCTGCTTTTAGAAGACAAATTTGCATTTTTACAGGAGCAGCTAGTATGACAGAATAATTTAGGTGCAACAGAATTTTGGGTGAAATCCAATTGCTACAGTGAAGGTACTATTAGTAATGTGCTTAAATCATTACCATTTATCTTTAACTTTCTAAGCACAACTAGTTTGCAGGCCTTGGGAAGAAACAGCAGTAATTGGTAAGCAGTGTGAAGTCTGCTGTTCTCTCTTTGTCTATCGTTCTTAGTAGCTCCAATAAGAATACTGCACAATAATTTCTTGTTCACTAACAGATATTTTTGTATTGTTAGTTTTTAAACTTGTTGCATGACACTTATTTTTCTCCCCTGCTTTCACCAGCCCTTCAGTATAATATCTCAGCTGTTCTCCTTCACTATGTTTCACACCTGGATTTCTTTTTTCATCTTAGGTTGTCATGCAGCACTCCCAGCACTGTGTCAGACCCATACATTGGAAGTAACTGTTCCCAAATCATGGATCAAGTCAGATTTTGGTTAAAAGTGTGACTTGGAAATCAAGATTTGGAAAGTGATTGCGGGGATCAAGAAGAGGGTAAGTTAAAACCAGGACAGTACTGTTATTACCACCCCCTCTCACTGGGGGTGATCTTCCTAAAACTGCTTTCTGCACAGGTAAAGAAGAAATGTTGTATTTCAATCTCAACAGCATATGCATTTTTGTTCTTCAAAATATTATTTCAAAGCCTCCTCTTGCAGTAATAAACCAGCACCACCAGGAGCTGGGACTGTATGTTGATAAAAATGTTACTTTCTTTCAATGGCAGCTAGTGAGTATTGTCATTTTGGTCTATTCTAATCCCATTTACCTCAGCAGGGTTACTTTGTGCTTATAATGGCATGATTCCTCAATAACACTCCTTATGGATTTCCAAGCGAAAGAATGTATGGGGATGTGTGGAACTCAAAATCTAACCTCTATTTTCAGATATGCCAACCAGACAGACTTCTAAGGAAGAGAATTCCTATTTGTGCATCATTTATCTACTCTTTGTTGTCCCACCTACACTTGTAGCCTGCAAAATCATTATTACCTGTTGTACCTGTTAAGGTAGCACTGGCAGGCCCCGACTGATCTTGTCTATAGTTATACCGTCACAGAATGCAAGGGTTGGTGGCTCAAAGCATGACAATATAAGTTGACAAGACAGAAAAATGGAGAGTGAAAAGTTAACCAGCTCAAAGCTGCGCAGTCAGTCAGTGGTGTAGCTGGGAGAGGACTGCAACTGACTTACTGAGCACCACTGCCTGTTATGTGCTGTACCTTGGAAGCCTCATCCTCTTCTCATGTCGAGAAGTCTTTGCTGTGCACTTAAGTAGTGTTGGGATCTTCAGTATATCTCCTTGCCGTTGCCAAACCAAACAGTGGGAAAGTGTGGTGAAGTGCATTTGATGTTATTCATTTCAGAAGTGAAACACAATTCTTCAATATTTTGCTTAGCCTGAATTTAAGTAGAAGGAATGGAAGTCATGAGCAGAGCTGGCCAGAATCTTCCAGGGTTTTTTTTTTGCAGTCAGAAAAATACTTGTGTTACTGAACCAAAACATTCCACCCCGCTGTTATTAAAGTTGTGCTAGAATTTACAATGCATGGACTTTATTTCAAAGCAAATGTAACCTACAGAAAAACAACTTCTTATCCCCCTAAACCGAAGGTGTCAAACTCATTTTAGGACTACTCCTACGAGTAGTTACATTTACACAGTCCTAAAATTGCAGTCTGCCCTTTGAAGGCAACCGCAAGGCTGATGTGGCCCCCGGTGAAAATGAGTTTGACACTCCTGCAAACTCACCAGCTAGAAAGTCTTCCTGCATTGCTCTTGCGTGGGAGTGCTCAGTGTCCATTACCACATATACATTCCTCTCTTTCTATCACATTGCCCTTGACAAACCACCTTTCAATTCGACAGGAATAAAAAGTGGATTTAATCATCTGACTTTTGTAGACGATGTCCCTTGTTCAGCTTGTAGAAGAGCAAAGCCTGAGGAGAGTGTTGTTGGGAGACATACCATAAGATCAGCGAACTCAGGAACCGAATAGAGAATCGATATCAGAATCCTGAAGCAGTTGTGTGAGCAGTTACTTTGTCTCCTCAATTACTTGTCAGTCTAGGAATTTTTTTACAGTTTGTATTGGGTGATGGTTTAGTAACATAGGATCTTGGAGAGGAATGATTCCCCTTACCAGACCATAAGACCTCCCACTAAAGGCTCTACACAGCAGTCGGGAAGTTCTCCCTGTCTTTGATGTCCAACATTGTTTTTATGACGTTGTTCCAAGCAGTTGCCTTCCTTTTCATGAAGAGTGGCCACTGGGGATGTGTGGTTTATGCTGCAGTAAACTTGCTGAAACTGCAGTGCAAAGGAACATGCCTGGGAGCAGTTCAGCTGACTGAGACTGTCTGCAAACAGCATGGCATAGGAACCATGAAAGGCTTGCTTGGGTCACTTGTGAAGGCCAATTTAAAAAAAAACTTCCTTCGTCACAAGATTTATGAAAATATTTAGGAAGCAAGAACTCAGAGGATTATGGGTGTAACTAGTCTCTTTTGTAAATGCTGAATCAGATAACAGTGTATGAGTATCTGAGGAGAGCTTCAGTCATGGCCAACCTGCATAGCTGGTGATGAGGAGAAACCACTATTTGTCTTAGGACAGGTCAGCTCCCCCATTACAGCAAAACACTCAGTGCTGAGGTTGTACACAGGAGGTTCACATTAGCAGACATGTCACAGTATGTCCCAAAAGCTTTGTTGGCATCTTGTCTTTCAGTCAAAATCCCAGTACATTTTATACAATAAGTTCTCTCTTTCTCGAAAGCCAGTACTTTCCAGCTAGCAGCTGGCGCACTCACTTTGTGCACTGAGAAGCTGACTGAACCTTATCTTTAAGAGGCAGTGAAATAATGACCACTCTTGATTTCTGACTTTGTACACTGAACTCTGTACTTGCCATAAACTTGGATCATGCCTTCCCCCCAGGATTTGGAAGACTGTAAAGTACCTGATTTTAAGCATTGGGATTTCTTGCAAATGAAGAGAGGGATGGGAAAAAGATGTATTGTTGGTTTTTGGTAAATGTAGGAGGGCTTCTGATGTAGCCTTGGAAATATTTGTGTGTCCGTGTAATCACCAGAAACAGATTTTGGCTGCGTTTTTTCCTTGATGATGCTTATTATTGCTTTTTATTTTTCTCTTGATGCCTTTTTCTGTTTGCTTTTTTTCTTGTTTAGCTGCTAATGACATGACATGATTTTGTTGTGTTGCCTCCTCTCTGACATGCAACAGCTTTTTAAGTCACAAATGATATATTGCTATTATCATTGCACCAAAGACATTGCTGGTGATACCACATGGTTTGTGTTAGCATATGAAGGGCCGTGTCAGAGCTTTTAAAGGGTTCACCCCTGGAAAACTTCATTCTCTAACAAACGTAGTTTTGAAAAGAATAAGATGCCTGACAGACTGATACTGATATTATACAGTCTTGCTTCTTTAGGAGTCGTGCTGAAGGGTAACACTGTCTCTTGAGCTTTTGACCTCAACAGATAAAAGTTGGTTTAATTTTGGCTTATTTTCCGGGCTCGTCCAAAATACCTGGTTCAGTCAGCATTCTCTTTATGAACAACAGGGTTCCAGATCAAGTATTGTGACCTTTGCATGCACAGATCATGCAGCCATCCCGCTGTTGCCTCTCAGGGCCCCGGTACATTCCCATCGTCCAGCTATGCAACACTTGCACATTATAGTTCAATGGAAAACAGCAACTGAAGAAGGTGAGCTGATCCAATTTCAGAGAGAAAAGCTGATCCGCTCTGGCAGTAAAGATGTGTTTTCTGCAATTATTATCTGCAAACCTCCTTTGTGGAGGAAATAGGAATTGATTTGAAAGAATCCCTGGCATTGTAATGCTATCAAAGCAAAATTGTTTATTAGCAATTTGCCATTCATTCTGAAAGTCTTTAAACCAGTTAGAATTACTTTAATTCACCACAATCATTGCTTCCGAATTATGGATGTGTAATCTTGTTTCAGTAACTCATCAGTGGCTCTCTTCTCATTTTCATATATAGTTCTATATAAATATTATTTTTCTCAAAGTGATTTAATATTCATGAAAAGTATAAAAAGCTACAAATATTTATTTTGTTTATAGAATAAATAAATGCAAAAATTTCCTTAAAGTACACATCTGTGTCTTTCAAATTTCATGGAAAGGACCATCTCTGAGATGGAGGAAGCGTGGTCTTTCTGTCCACCAAAGCTCCTGATGTTGCCATTTGCAGTGGATTTCCACAAAACAAAACAACTCTTCTCTAGGAACCAGACTAAAACCAGCAAGTCAATGCACATAAGTCCTTGAGTTGTGGTGTAGTTGTGATGTTAACAGCCTTGTCACCTCCTTTTGCTTAGAGCAGAGTTCAAGCAAATGCTTTTCTTTTTTTTTATTAATGCTGCATTGTTCTGACCTTGGCTTGATGAACAATATTTTTTCTCCTTGTTTTTTTTTCTTTTCTTGCCATGCTAAAGATGGATTTATAAGGCTCATTACATTGGCAATGAGGTATGAAAACTTCCACCTTTTGCATCCAGTCCAGACTTGACTGTAAAAATATTTTCATTTTAAATTAGAAATTTTGGCATTCTCAGCCTTGCTTTCAGCTCTTCCGGACTCCACCCAATTTGCCATACATGACGAAAACTATGATGGGAGATGGAGACTAGTGATGGAATTGTTTTTTGGGGATGCATTCAAAACAGTATTTTCTCTTAACTTTATATTCCAGTGGGTGTTAATTCGGGATTTTCTAATTTGGTTTATGATCTGACGACACAGAGAACTTCACTTCCATAAAAATAGTTACTACTTATAACCAGATTATGTGGTTTGATTCCTTTTCTTGTGGTTGCTGTTGTGTTTTTTTCTTCATTCTCTGATTTAAAAACAAACAACAGAAAACCGAAAAAATGAACCAAACAAAACAATCTAGCCTTGATCTCGGATACATCTGATATATTTAGCACAGGCAGAGAATGTTGCTGATAAAGTACACTAAGGGGTAAGTAATCCTATAGATAATAAACCCAGCATCTCTTTTCAAGATTTGAATGAGACCTTTATAGCTCTAAACACTGCCTTTTGCTCAGTCGCAGACACCTGCCTGGGAATGCTCTGCAGAACACCATATCTCTAGTTACAAAGCCCAGATCCCACAGAAGAGGCATCTAATATATCAGAGTGTAGCCCAACAGCTGTCTGTTTCAGAAACCTACAGATTGTCTTTAAACAAGTTACATCTCTGGGCAGAACATTTTAGGACACTTGTTATCTGTTATGTCCTCCTGCCATCAACAACTTACAAGTTCTTCAACTTCTGTTTAACACCTGAGTATATAAAAAGCTTTTAAATTTGGCTGATGAAATTTTATGTGCTAGTACAAAGCATATTTTAAACACATGAATATATGATTGTAACAGAATTGCTGGTCTTTTTATCTCAATGAAAAATGCCTCTGAAAAAAAAAAACATTAAGAGGTTAGGTGATGTCTGTATGCCACCTCCTCCTTTTTCCCTTTCTTCATAACAATGACTAGGGCATTTGTGTTAAAGAATATAAGACTGAAAGGTAAGTCCAGATAATTCAAGAGCCTCCTTGACTCTCAGTCCCTGTTCTCCTCTTTTTTTTTTTTTTTTTTTTTTTTTTTTTTTTTTTTTTTTTTTTTTNTTCCATCTTTTACTGTTTTTGGTGTTTTTCAGGGTTAATTTCTGCTCTCAGAACCTAATGGAATAAGCTGCTGGCTGCAACAGCTTGTTAAGCGATGAAGATGATATGGAAACAATTAATGAGGGCTAGCTTGGAAGCAGTGTTGTGTTCCTAGCTTTGTGATTGGCATTGGGGCAGCTGCTTAGAGGCTCATTCCAGTTTTCTGGAGGTTGTTCCATAGCCATTCAGCAAGTGAAACTGAGATGGTCTCGCTTACAACGCACAATAACCAAAAGCTGGAAAAGTGTTGCTTTCTACTCACAATATTGCTAAAATTCTAGCATGGGAGTTCATTGTCTCCCTCCCCTCTTCTCTCTCCTGCCATTTAAATTTTGTAGTTACAATCCATTCTGCACCAAAAGGTGATAAAATCAGGCTAATCTAGTCTGATCTGCACTAAAAAAGGTGAAAAGGGACTAGGAACGGAGGTTTATTCTCAGCCTCTATTAATTTCTCAAACTGTTTACTTGAATTTTCCTCTCTCTCCCTCTCTTTCTTTTTGTTTGTTTTTAAACAACTTTTCCTTCTTTTTTCCCCAGCTCCGGGTGAGGGCAAAGCAGAGGAGGGACTTGCTGAACACGAGCTGCTTGTGAAACCCTGTGGAGCTGGTTGCTGCCAGGGGCAGGAAATGGAACACATGCCTTCCACTGAGGCACATTGCTTTTTCTAATCAGATCAGCAGTCATGCAGGGAGAAGTGGCACTGACAAAATGTCAAGAAATCAATCCTCGCGTGCACATGGCTTCCAACTGCAACTATGGATGGATTTCTGACAGAAAGGAAACGACCATGGCCAAAATTGTGTTGTACATCATGATTACAGCTGTAAGGAACAGTTCATTTAACCCGAATAGTGGTGAGCCTTCAGATTGTAAGTACCTGACCCAAATTTCCTAATGGAAAGTTAAAGTGAACTTAATTAGCAACTTCAGCTTGTGATTCTTGTGATACTATATTGCTGCTCCGAGGCATACCTATTCTGCAAAGCTTTGGCTCAAAGGCTGCTAAATTTTAAATAAATGAACCATAGTCATTTATAACTTTTCAAATTATTACTTTATCGAATAAATATATATACATATATGTTATATTTTCACTGAGTTTGAAGTAATGGTTTGTCCCTTTTTTTGCCAAAAACTTTCATCTTGGGTCTTAGCAATAGAGTGCACTGTTCCTACATTCTAGCACAAAGAGAAAAGTAGAGATGCCCTTGAAGCTGTCTTTGGTATGCATTGCCATGCTGCAGCACTGTAGTCTTTTTCCTTCTGCACAGAACATAAAATACCCTATTTCCTGGATTCCACAGTTTATATATTTTACACAGAAGATGAAAGCCACTGGACTTTGTCCTAGATCAGCTCCCTGAAATGAAAAGGACTGGGAATATGTTTCTATCCCTTCAGGCCATAAAAATTTGGGGATAAGAATTTCATAGCAATAGAACCACAATATCATAGTTCTGTGGACCCTTGATGTAAGGTGTATTTTCAGGTGTAAAGCTCGAAATAACTTCATAAAGAGCACAGAAAGAGTTAAAAACAGTTAAGGAGTTGCTTCACTATGGAATTGTCATTTGATTAGCTTTGATATTTTAGCATTTAACTTCTGTTAGCAAAATATTAATGTTTCCATCACATAAGAATAAGATACAGGAAAATTCTCTAAGGAAGAAAATATGTTTTAAAAATATAACTTTGTAGTTTAATTATTAAAGATGCGAAGAGTTATGAAGTCTCTCCCATACAGAGAAGGAAGGGAATCATAGCATAGTTGGGGTTGGAAGGGACCTTCAAAGCTCATCTGGTCCATTCTCCTGCAATGAGCAGGGACATCATCAACTAGATTGGGTTGTTCAGAGCCCCATCCAGCCTGGCTTGAATGTTTCCAGGGATGGAGCACCTACCACCTCTCTGGGTGGGCAACTTGGGGCAGTGTTTTACCACCCTCATTGTAAAAAATTTCTTCCTCATGTGTAGTCTGAATCTGTTCTCTTTTAGTTTAAAACCATCACCCCTTCTCCCATCACAACAGGCTCTGCTAAAAAGTCTGTCCCCATCTTTCTCATGGGCTCCTTTAAGTACTGAAAGGCCACAACAAGGTGACCACAGGCTGAACAACCCCAACTCCCTCAGCCTGTCCTCTAGCAGAGCTGTTCCAGTCCTCTGGTCATTTTTGTGGCCTCCCCTGGCCCCTCTCCAACAGGTCCATGTCTTTCCTGTACTGGTGGCTCCAGAGCTGGATGCAGGACTCCAGCTGGGGTCTCGCCAGAGCAGAGTAGAGGGGCAGAATCAGCTCCATTGACCTGCTGGTCAAGCTCCTTTTGATGTAGCCCACTGATGATTAAGTCTGTTAAACAGGAGTGCTTGAAGTGATATGAACAGGGTTGTATATATATCCATTTAACAAGAAGCATTAAGTGAATATTACTAAGAATGTTTCTGATTTCTTTAATGTTTTCAAAATAGTGATGTGTAAATGGAAAATGAAGTACGTCTTAACTTTACTTGCGGAACTCGCTGCTGCAAGAAATTGTTTAAGGCAGAATGTAGTAACAATTTGTAAAAGGCCAAATAATTTTTTTGAGTGAGCAGTGGTACAAGGCGCAAGACAAAGGGTTTGAGATCTATCTGTGACAAAGCATATGCTGATTAGGGTTGTATTTGTTGTTTGACAGACTATTTTACAATTGTCCATTGTATTGTTACCTGCTTTCCCCAGATGTAAGCCATACTGCTGCTGGCAGAGGGAGGACACCCTGCCACTTGGTTGTAAGGAATTTTCACAAAAAGCTTCTGTTTCAGAGGTACGTAATGTGTGCCTGTCAGGCAGAAACAGCTGCTTGTATTGAGATTTCAGAACATATTTGGAGGCCTCTAATATTGGCAAATAAAACTTCTAGAATTTTTTTCAGAAATAAAACAAGCCACTTTTTTCTATGTATGTTTTACAACTTAAGATATCAGCATTTAGTATTTGTTATTTGATATTCATAATCCTAGTAAGTGCTAGCAAATATGGATGTGAATAGCAAGTACAAAACTTTGCATTTCTCTTCAGACCAAGCACAATCTTAATTAAATCTACAAAAACATAGAAATTCTGGATTAAAGCTGAGAGTCCTTTCCAGTGCATCCTGGTGCTTCAGGCATAAAGAAAGGCTGCCTGAATAGCTAGTGGTGTACTTGACAGAAGGCATCCTACCCATGGGCTCTAATAGTTGGCGATCAAGTTGATAGCTAATTACTTTCAGCGCTAGTGAAGGCTAACTCTGAGCCTTCTGTAGTTCACTGATTGTATCAGCACCGTAGCCATTGAGAATACATCACATTGACAGCACGTATTATTAGCCTTTTTCTAAAATATATCCATGAGAATTAACTGTCTACCTCTTAATAGCTCTGTTTTGCATTACTGTGGAGAATGAACTCACTGTTGAGCAAGCAGGGACTTGGCAATAGTCATACAATGGTATGTTCTGATCTGTTATAACAAATACAGTATAGATAATTGCATTGATCGGCTGCTATATTAAAGCACACTGCTATGGTACTTTCAGTCCTGACTGTCTCCTCGGTACCCAGAGTGGCTCTGTGGACTCCTGTAGAGACGGCCTGAGGGAGAATCCTGACTTGGTGAGAGAAGATCTTTTTCAGATGTATGACCTTTAACATCAGCTTACCTGTTATATCTTTTCTCTTGATGGTGTGAAGATTTTGGGGTATGACGCTTGTAAATACATGTTATCTAATATGGTTTTTTTTTATACATAGTCAAGCCGCATACCTGATGTCTGATGGCTTGGTACATGCCTATTAGTTTTGGAATAGTTTATTTTTATTACTTGCTTTCCTTCCCCTATCTCTGGGCAGAATAAATCTAAATTCAAATTTTAAATAGGTGGGGGTGCAGGCTGGAGAAAGAGAGGCTAGCAGTCAGCTCAGCATGCCAAGATTCATCCCAAAGCAATTTTTACAGCTGCATTTTAAACTCATTTAAGAAAAAAAAAAAAAAAGGTTTATAGTACAGATTTCAACCTTCCCTTAACAATAGAAGAGCAGCTGGGAACTGCTAGAATATCAGAGGTTGCTGAGCATTGCAGTTTGAATGACACTGTCTGCCCAACTTTAAAAGAAGATGTCAAATGTAGACCCTTTCTCATAGAAAAAAGAAAAAAAAAAGCCCTATTGATCCATTTAGCTGGTAACAGATAGGAATCAAACTGAAAAGTATATTCTCTACCATTCAAGTTAGATAAATGTCAGGAGCTGCGATTGATCTGGAGTTCACTGCAAAACTTCATGGTCGTATAGCGTTATAGACTGGTGAATTCTGCAAAAATAATGACATTCTGTAGAGAGATTTTTGTCACACTTTCTGTGAGAAACCTCATTTACATGCTAGCCTGCTCCAAGCACGGGTGTTACAGCATGTGACACTGGTAAGAGTCAGAAGAACTGGGCAGAGCTGCCTAGTTTTTCGAGAAGCCAGGAAAGAATTGTGTTAGTTCTGGTACAGGATTTGGCCTGCTGGATTTGCTCGCTTTTTCCATACTTTTATACAAAGCACTGGTTTTCCTCAATTATATCCTGTCTTGATTTGTGATGCTTTTGTACGAATAAGAACTGCGGTGAGCAGCTCGCTCTCTGAAATCCGTTAACTGTGCTTTAACAAATGGTTATTAGCTTATCCTTCATTCTGGGGAATGAAGTAGATAACCCTTACCTTGGAGCTGCCCACGCTGACATCTCCAGTCCCCTGAGGACCCTGTCTGCATGGCTGGATCTATCCAGAGAAGAACGATGGCAAGTTTTGTGTTTGCTAAAATGAAATACGGAGCTGCCTTTGACTTGAAGCTCAACCTGCATGGATGAGCCCTGTGCGCCTCGTGCTGAGAGGGATGGCACAGCCAGTGCAGACCTGAGGGCTGGCAGCACCAAAACCCTTTTGCAGGAGAATCGTGATTCACAGCACCCATCAAACAAAAGGCTGAAATGCATATTGGGAATTTCACAGGCTGGATGTTATTGATAGCAAGGTAAGGACTGTATTGATTACTGTAGTAGCGTATTCGTCAATTTATTAAGACAGGAACCTCCAGCAGTGCTGGATGTTTTTAAGTATGGACTTTATTAGCCAAAAAGCAAACCAAACCTGTCTCTGCACCATACTTGTATACAATATTAAAAAAATGGGAATTTTATAAAAATATTTTTAAAAAATATTTTAAAATGAAGATACCAATAGTTAGAAGTAGACTCTAATCCACAAATACAGGTCAGTTTTCACATGCTCTGAATTATTAAAAATGAATTGCTCTCAAAAGTACAGGGTATTTCAAAAAAGATGGACCCAATTTGAGATCACTGTATCTTTGGAATTGTGTCCATCTTTTTGAAACACCCTGTATATTTTATGCAATTATGTCAGCAAAAAATTGACTGTTTTTACCTTCAAAGAATAAAAAAGATATGAAAGTAATATGTTTTCAATGTGAGATTGTATTTGCATAAAATTGATTTTATTTGTAACAAAAAATAGGTCAAGAATCATATGCTTCTAAGATAACCATTTGTAGAAAAGCTCTTACTCTTCTGGATGAAAAAAGAAAAAAACAAACATGCAGTCATTCTCTATGTTACTGCGACACGAAAGTGTTGAAAAAGCTCCAGACAAGGCAAAGGGGAAAGAATGAGGTATGAAAAATAGACATAACAAATGTCATGGGGTGGATGTCACTCTTGCCTCTCTGACCATCCCCGTTGAGCCCCAGGCAGACGGAGTCTGCTGCTGCTCCTGTGGTTTGACCAGGTTGATCCAACAGCAGAACAGTGTGAGCTGCAGAACAGGAAAACAAAACAAAAAAAGACAAGGGGTAGCAAAAAGTTATGCAATTTTTAACTTATTCAACCTTGACATCAACATAGGAAAAACTCAATATTTGTATTTGTGATGTGCAATGAGAAGATAAACTGACAGTCTGTTATCACGTAATCTTTTGTGAACTGTGATCATACACCAGTATGAAATAGGTGTGTCACAGGAGTTTCAAAGCTAGATTTTCAATTGCCCATGTATCTAATTGGGTTTTGAAAGCAGTTCTATACACTAAGTAAACCAGGAGTAGGAAGGAAAAGCCCTTAAATATTTTTTGTGTTGTATGCACTTACGAATTTTGCTCTTGCCTTTCATGGTTTGCTTCTGGATGATGCAGTCCTGTATTTGACAAAATTCTGGTAGACATATAGAATGAATATAATAAACATCTTGTGAGATAAATGCCTATGTGAACAAGTTCTCCTTGGTAACAGTGGAGGAAAGACGGTGGATTTGATAAACAGGTGTGCACCAAGGCATTTCTCAGTGTTGTTGTACCCGACATAAAATACTTCAGGTTTAGCCAAATACAAGAAAACATCAGCATACGTGAGCCTATGGGTTTTGTCCAAAGGGTCTCATCATGTTTGAATCATCAAGGCAAATGTGCCAGAAGGCACAAAGTGCTCTTTTTGTTCCTCTGCCTGTTTATGGAACGGTAGCAATCTGAGAACGTGAGCTTGTGCTGGGTTCATCCTATTCCCACCCCTTTGGCATCTTATTTGGAAAATGATGTAAAACCATTTTGCTGCCTGAGGAAAAGGCTTAATTTAGTGATACAAGACATTGCATGTGTTTTTGTATGATGAATATACAGTAAATACCTATGAATTCTCAGGCTGAGGAAACTGTGCGTTGTTCTAAAATAAATGGAGGAAATAATTCGAAATGTTTATTAGTATATATGTTTGTACTTACGACAGATACATGCAAAGCCAGTTAATGCTAATGCATGCAGTGAAGGGAAAATAAAATACCTGGATGTGTGAACAGAGAACTAGAGGGTTTTTTTTAAGCATTGCAAATCTTCTAAAATGTCTCCACAATTACTTATTTCATTCTTCGTTGTTCTTTGATTCACTCTCTCCTCAGAAGATATTTTTTTTGGGCAAATGAACAAATCAGATAATGAATAAGAATTGGGGAGATTAAACACTCTGATACCCCAAAGCAAGGGGAGCTTTCTTATTCTGTCTAATCTTTTGATGGTAGAAAAGGTCTTCAAAGTGAGTCTGTAGCTCTGAGCACTTTCAAATCTTACTAGGATAACATATTCATATTGCTGACCCACATACAGATATTTGTTCTCAACTTCAGAGTTTTCAGCTTCTTATTAAGATTCCTCCTTTCAGTTAAATGAACAACAAATCTATGCAGTCTTTTCACATATATATATATATGTATGTTTATTTAAGGCACAGCGACAGCTCCAGTTGAATTAAATTACTTCTTCTGAATGGCTGATCCTGTCTTCCAGGACTATAATCCATGAGGTAGGTGTGGAAGATACCTAGAAAAATTCCGTTGGTACATTTACTCTAATTGTATAACTATTTTGACTGTATAGTATGTGGATATGTTTAATGTAATGACTATAATAAAATGTGGCTGGATGGTACTAGGCTATCAAATTATTCTCTAAATAACGAACAGTTCTTCTTAACTAAGTACAACAGCACATGTGGTAAGAGTAATTTATTTCACTCTGTTTAAAAAAAGGAGTAGAATGAATTTTAGATATACGGTTGTTCTCACTCTGCATTGATGGTGCACTCCATTTCCTAATAGACCATCAGTAAAGGAAGATAATATTTCCTTAGCTTTAATTAGAAACAATAACCTTTATGTTACATTGGACTTTATTAATAGACCTCCAAAAACTTACAAGCTTTTTGTGAGGATGCAAAGGAGTCTATGCAGCAAGAACAGTCTGGCATCTCTTTGGTGCCCCAGAACTGCTGGTATAGAACTCTTGGCAACTCTTTTCCCCCAGATTCTGTCCTTAGTATTTTCTATATACATCCCCTAAAGTGTTAATTTCCACACCCAAGATTAAGGCCAATGAAAGAAAAACACACTAAGAAGTGTCTGAGAAGACAAAAAAAAAAAAAGAAGGAAAGAAAAGGAAAAAAAAGAGACTACATTAAAACTCAGCTTCTCCAAAGTGTAAGAAAATGAGCTTTGTTTCATGAAGATTTGAGATGATAATGAATAGCAGAGCACTTATTTGCCAGCTGAATGGCTGCTAAATATAGCCATTCCATCACAAGTTTCTCAGAAAGTGGATCTCTAGATAAATGAACAACCTGCTTCTTCCCTGAAGATGCCTTTATCTTTAAAATTCTATTCTTTAAAATATTCTTTTTATTCTTTGAAAGAACGGCTAACAGAATTCACTAGCAGGCCAGGCCAAACGAGTGTCCCCCCTGGGATGGCTCTCACAGCTTAGACTTCATTTTACAGCAAATTGTTGTTCTAGCTGCGCCGGTTTCATTCTCTTTCAGTCACAAATCGCTGTAGAATTGGAAAGAAAGGGCTTAGGACTTGAAATTACAAATGTTTGCCCCTTTCTCAAAGTCACCAGGTTTGATATTAAAGATCAGAGCAAACCTTTGTAATGATTCATGAGATACTATTACCCTCCCTCTCTCTCAAGCTCCCTAGTTGCCTGATTCCTTATACACATCAATGTGGTCTTTTATTGCCATTTAATAATAAATGGTATTTTGTTTGCCTACTTGACACTTTTATTAACTTTACTTTTTTGTGTATGTGCACATGTTTCTCCAGGCATGATTTCTCCCTAACACCCCCAAATAAAAGCGGGGGGGAGAAAAAGCACAGCTTTATTTGAAGAGAATTTGTCCCTAATCTGTTGCAGCTGTAGGGGACCATTCAACCAATTAAAGAGAACAGGTTTTGGCTCCTTCCCAAATGAGACGACCACATGTTACGCTTGGATTGGTCACCTCAGGGGAATGGTGGGTCACAGGGGCATCTGGTTGTCATTTCCTCTCTGGTCAGCATGAGGCAAGCATACAGCAGCAAGGAGGAAAAATAAAAAAAAGGTACATTTTCTATATCTCATGTCTTGTCCTGCAGCATCAAAAGGTCCAGCAGCATCTAGTCAGAGTAGGAGAGTTTCCTACAATGTGGTGTAGACTGGGATTTGTGAATGAAAGCTATATGTTTGATCTGCTTAGTTTTCAGATGTCATTAAGTTATGTCTGTGTCTCTGCCACAGTGTGAATGTGAAGTTTCTGTTGCTGTAAAGGAATTGTTTAGGTTTATACAGGTTCAACTGACTTCAGTTTCTGTCACAGGTGGGAGATGTGTCCCCTCCACAAGGTAACAGCCCTTCCACCACAGACAACCGGAAAGGTCAAGAGCTGTTAGGTAAGAGAGGTTTGATGTAAATGTAAGAAGACATTGGCATCTCCAGAGTCTCAAATGGGTGATGTAATCTTATGTTTGGCAAGTAACATAGATTATGAATTAAGAACAATTTTATTAGCTGATCTGTAGCTTAATTGACTCCCAAACTGCACATACACCTAGGGCTGAAGGGTTGCCAGAGCCATCATAGTGAGGTTGTCTTCAAAAAATCAGAAACATCTGGTTTCAACTAAACTCAGGCACTAATAAACTAATACGCATCATGAAGGGGGAAGTGCTTCAATCAACTAGCCAGGTCAGTGAACTCATTTTCCTCTGAATGTGGCTGTTTTCAAACAGTTTTCAAACTGTTATGGTTATCACAGACTGATTATTTAGCTTAGTTAATGAAATAGTCTCAATGGTGAAAAGGTTTTCTTGATATGAAACTTTCATTTCTTCAGTACAATGAATTTAGGGTTGTAACATTTCCATTTCAGGGTGCTGAGCATCACAGTAGGTAAGCATTCATGTACAAGTTTCTGCACAGCAGCTGAATTAATAAATTTTTCTTAGCCAGGGGAAGTGGGGCTGTTGCTGTTGGAGGGGCTATGAGGTCCACTCAAAATTGTTTGAGAGAAGGCGAGTACACATGGAGCAGCTGATGAACTATGACAAGCTCCTTGTAAGCCTCAGTCTTGATCAGAGGCTGGAGAGGAAGCAGTGAGATTGTTACCCACGTCGTGGAACAGGGCAGATTGTGCCATAGCCTGGGGAGGCACAGGTGGTATCAGACCTGGCAAAAGCTTTGTGGGGGGAGGATTCAGAAGTGAGGGACAAGTCAAGTTATGGCTGTGTACTGTTTGAAGCAAGGATGCTGGTCAGATATAGTTACACTAGTCCAAGCATGAAACTCTTAAATTCCTTTGTGAAGAAAGACCAAGTTTTAATTTCTCTCTGTTTTTATTAACTTCTTTCTTGTCTTTCCCCCAACAGAATTCTGTTTCATTTTTCTGGAAGCTGTGCTCATCTGAAGCTGAAAATCCAGGGCCAGCCCATCTCCATAGTGACACAACGCTGCTTCACCTTCATGCAGTCATGTATCCCACTCCATTATGCGTTCTAGTGTTGTCACATACTTAATTTTTGAAACTAGGCTGTGTACGACACATTCGTCTGAAGAATCCTATTATTTTAGATCTAGAATCCATACATAGTCTATTCGCTTTTTGAAGGATTTACTATTTTTTCCTTATAATTTTTTCTAAATGTCGTTAAACACCAGTGCAACAAAATCAAAAGTCATATGCCATTGCTAGTTATTTACAAAATAGCTCTAAATCTGAAAGGAAGAAGGAGGAAAATTTAGGTTTAGCTTTTGTCAATAATTTTTGCTTTTTCCTCTGGACCCCAAATCCATTATCCCAGTGGCTATCAATAAAATAACAGCTGGTGGATGAAATCTTACATTGGGAACTTTTCAACAACATCTAGAGAGCTAAGCTTTCAGGGTTTTAAAAATACGGCAGCTTTTTTCTGCCAAAGCTGAAGCTATGGAAATGTCAGAGGCTTTCCTTTAAAGGCATTTAAATTTTGAGATTATGTTAGGGCTGAGAAGCTTGGCCTCCGATTAGATTTCGAATATTCAACACAAAACTTGATCAGACCCTCTGGAGAGCTGATAACTTAGTGCAGCTGTGACTGAATGGCAGACTTTGCTCTTTAATGAAGCTCAATCCAAGACTTTCATCCAAACCTGCAGAGGCACTTGGTGAACTTGAGCAAACAACTTGGTCACCCACTAAAGAAACTGGGTATCTAGCAAACCTTCAAGTTGTGTTTCGCTTTAAAAAGGATGACCTCAGTCATTACAGGAATGAGGTTCCTGGTGGTGAGACAGCTGCTGGACCAAGCTCTGTGTTGGGTGCCAGCAGCGTAGCACTTGATTGCTGGAATGTAGCCCAAAGTTCTTGTGCATCCATAATTTTTGCTTCATGACCCAGATACCTGTATATCAAATAGAAGTTTACTGATTGTGAGAGGTTTGAGGATTGTAAGTAGAAACCCATTCTGAAGCAAGATGTAGGCTGTGTCTATGTTATTGAGTGGTGATAGGCAGGGAGGGGCCAGGGTTTGGTTGTCCACAAGCAGTTCTGGTTCCAGGACCATCCATATACATGGTATCCTTACCTCAGGTGGAATTCCTGCCGTTGTCTGGTCCTAGACACATGCTTTGAACATGTAGAGTTGACTCTGGGTAAACCTTGGGGTGATGTGGCAAGCGGCGCGTTCCAGATAGTGCCCGTATAGGTGATTTTGGCTTTGGTTCCATCAGTTAGGAAACTGATACAAGTTTACCACTGGAGTGCTTGAATGCAGACTGCCTGACAGCCAGGTATGGATAACACACAGATTTGCATCCGGACAAAAGAACCCTGTGCACCAAATCATGAATGGAGCCATCGAGCCCCACCTGCTCGTGAACAGTCTCAGCAGGTCAGTCTCGAAAGCAATTTAGGACACTTGGAAAACTAGAATGGAAATTTTGAAGCTGGCCATGGATCATTACACCAGCTGCTTATTGTAACTTGCATAAAGAGCATTTAGCTTCATTTACAAAGAGTCAGAATAACTGCTGTATTTTGAGTCAAGTAGGATACTTTTTAAAAACTCTGGAGGATACCCTCAACTATACTGTGCTACAATCGTCAGAGTGGAGGTCAAAACACTTTGGACGACTTGATGTCCATTTAAAATATGAATCTTTGTCTACAGGACTGTAAATAGGGTCTTACATAATGAAATATTTGTCTGCTCTGATATATATTTAATTCTCCAATTACTGCAGTTTGTTAGCAAAGTTTGAGGCCATTTTATAATTGTGGTTGAATACTCTTAATAGTTTGCTTGTAGGTGGGGAGCTGACACAAAGTAGGAGAACTCAGTATATAGGTGCTATCCTTTTTGACACCTGAAAAAGAAACCTGTCTTAATATTTGGCTCTAGAAAATGTAGATGGCTTCTGTGGAGATCTGATTATTTATATCCACAGTGGATTTGGCCCTAGGTGTGTGATCAAAGATAGTATCCATGCACCGTACACTCTGATATAATTTCATTTTTAACCTGCCTCTGAGTCCTTTGAAATTGATGACATGGCTGAGGGGGTGGTGAAGTGCACATAGCCAGTTTGGCAGTGTAATCTGGATTAAAACCAGGATGGGACTGAACATGGAACTCTGGAACAGGAGGTCATAAATCCTATTTAATTTCATAGAGAAAAAATGAAAACAAACAAACAAAAACAACAACAACAAACCCCACAAAATAAACAAACCTAAAACTTCCTGAATAACTATTAGGAGAAATGGCAAACTGAATATAAGGTTTTTTGTTTTTTTTTTTCCCCCCCCCCCTACACATGCTTTTGATCATGAGCAGGGATGGAAGTTAGCCTCCAGTATTTCTAAAACATAGTAATTTATGAATGCACTATTTGTCTAGAATGGATGGTATAATAAAAACAAGTGACAAAGTACTGATCCTTTGCAGATCAGATTCAGATTTTTCTTGCATAGCGTGCAATTTTCCTACTGTATTTTGTGGTTAGCAATGCCAGTTCCAATGAATTCTCAAATTAGAAAATGAGAAAGGACTGGAGCTAAAACTGAGGTTTTTCTGCTTTAAGATATGGACTCCTGAATCTTTAAATTTTGGAATGATTTATAGATGCTTTTAATCCATTTGCAATTTAAAAATATTGTAAGAATAAATGGCAGATAATAAATAATTGTAGGGCATGTGTTTTAATTTTCCAAATATTTCATTTTTTATATCTTAAATACTGTCCCTGAAGTCCAGATAGCTGCTTTTCAATCTTTTTACTGGTTAATTTCAGAACTAAAAGTAAACAAACTGTGCCCTTTTAACCTGTAGAGTTTGATTGACATTATGTTAAACTAACATACTTCTGCCCTAAGAAAACATAAAGGCAGCTTTTTCCAAGGCAGAAGGAAAACTGCAGGGCTTTTTGGATAAGGTCATGTTCATCCCCCTTTCCTTCCTTTTAGAAATCCTGATTTGTAACATCTTCCAGAAGCACAGAGAAATGGCATTTTTGTTTTGCATTATTGAAGAACTGCATAGTTTGACTCAGATTAAGCATAAACACTCCTAAACGTGACTGGCAGAAGTGGGAGTATTGGAAGCCAGTGGAGTGAAAGTAGCTTGCACGGGGAGGACGCTTGGTTATATCTGTGTAGATTAATCATGTAGAAAACAGTTGACTCATCTTCTGACTCCTTTTTATTACCTCAGATCAGGTGAGTGTAATCGCATGCAAACTGAAGCATTTGTTATCTCTCTTTAAAAGTTCAACTAAGGCCCAATTCTGAAATTCATCTCAAAAATGTCTTTGGCTTTTATGAAAATAGACTTGAACCCTTAAAATGAACTTTGCTCTTAAATTTCTCTTGAGAGCAGCAATGTAGTGCTAAAGTCCCTGCTGAAATCAGCATCTGGCAGCGTTACCCCTTCAGGTCCTTATCCCGCACTCATTTATATACATCAACATAACTTCTTGCAGGGAAAAACTTCTATCAAAAATCATTAGGTTTGTAAAATTGCCATAGTTAAGTTTATAGGATGCTAGATTCTTGTAAGTAAATACTTAGCCATGTGGAAAATGTTATTAAAATAAAATAAAAATATTCTGGAAAAAAGTTATAGTACCTCTGTAGTCATTGTGAACAATTCTGTCAAATTTATAAGAGAATTATGTACCTTTCAGAGATTTCTACAATTTACCCGTATACAAAGGAAACAGCATTATTGCGACAGTAGTTCTATGATTTTAGGAAAATGTCTGCATCCATCACTATGCAGTAAAATACAGTTCTTTGTCCAGTTGATCACATCTCTCCAAATTAAAACCCCTGATCCAATATGTCGGGAGGTAATTCTGACCTAACTGAATTTCCAGCCTGCTGCCTGGCTCTGCGGTGGAACAAACTGAGACCTGAGTAACGGCAAACACCGAAAAGAGCTTGTTTCATCAGGGTCTGTTTTGGTTCATCTTCAGTGTCTAAAAAGCCCTATGCAGAAAAGTAAATATGTGGGGCATTTTTTGTCTTTTAGGCACTAAATACGTGGAAACAAGGAAAACAAAACCACAAAAACTGAAACAAAGTTGCCATGAGGCTATGTTGACAAAACTGGTAGGAGGGTCAGGAAAGTGAAATTGATTCAGCAATCCAGAGTGCTGTTGTCCTCTTTTGAAGAAAATTGTTTTATCTTGTATTAATATTGATTCAGTAAACAATATTGCGATATTTTATCCCATAAAACTACAAACTGTGGTAGAAATTTGCAATATGGCTGAAAGCTGTTTCAATTCAAATATGCATCTTAATCCTGTTTAAGTAGATGAACAAACAAGAAACCTGTAACATGGGTGTAATATTTATCAGCTGTGCACAAGAGCTCTGGTGAGCATGCTGTGTTTGTTTGGACAAGTGCTACTGGGTTTCAGAACTGGCTCCCAGGTCAGTGTCAACACTTCACAACCACGGATGGAAAATGTTTCAGGAATTTTCTCCCAGGACTGCAAACCAGGTTTTCCCATGTTTGCTTGAGAGCTGATAGATGTAACCCAGTAAAACAAGATGTCACTGTTGTCATACTTCTTGTGTTTTGTACTTCAAATATGTTGGCGGGAACTTCCTAACATCTTTCTTTGTTACTGTTTCTGCAAAGTAAGGTGCATCCGTTTTCCCTACAATCTATATGAAAATGAATAAGTGCAGAAAGTTTTCTGGAAGAAAGAGGACACAGCCTGTATGCAGTGAACAATCCAGTACTTGACATGACTAAAGTTTAGGCCTGGGGGCCTGTACCGTACTACTTGTCCTTTAAGTGCCCTTGAAGCACAAGAACACGAAACTAAGTTGTTTATCAAGAAGGCAAACAGCGGCTTTGTGTTTAGCAAGCAACTACAGGATGAAACTAAGTTTATTAAGAAGGCAATCAGGGGCTTTGTACTCAGCAAGCAACTGCAGGGCTAAGAGGAGCCTGAGCGCATGACTTTTGTCACAGCGTGTGGACACCCCGTGTACAGCTAGTTTGAGCCAATTGGATTAGGGGGTGGGATACGTGATCACTGACTGTATCCAATCATAAGCAATAGTCCGCTGCGTGATTAGAAGATAATCCTAGATATACTCTGCTGTAAGAGACGATAAATGAGAACGATCATCAATCCATATTGGACTCTGTGTCGTTACTCCAGCCAACTACTCCTGCGACCAAAGAGCCTCCGATGATCCTCCAGGCAAATTGTGACAAATAAGTTGTCCTAAACTCACAAGTTAATACGATCAGCAGCAAAGTCTGAGTCTTAATTTTCTTTATCCCTGTTTTCTCTAAGTGGTTTTGACAAGGAATAGGAGAGGAATGTTGATATTAAAGATCTCTTAACGAGTTGTGCATGAAGTAGTGGGGGGGTTTGTCTTTGTTTCATAGATTTTAAAAACTGAGATGAAAAGGAGCTCTTAAGGGCATTTAAATAACAGGTGAATTGTGTGTGACTTCCCTTTCTCAGTATCCATGTTCACAATGTATGGAGCTGTGGCAGTTGCACTCCCCTGAGCCCATGAGCTCAGGAGTTCTCAATGGAGCAGCTGATGGCGGTTTAGCACCTTTTGTCCCCCTGTGCCCGTCCTCACATGCACCTGTGACGGTGCCCCGGGCACGGTGGGTCTGCACCTGCACCTCCGGCTGGAGGGGAGGGACCCTGGGTCAATAGGCAGGGTCCTCAGCCAATGGGGGGACCAGGCCCAGGGAAGCCCGCCCATTCTCCTCGGTGAGGGATGATTTTCTCTGGAAATATCCCCGAGTGGGCCCTTGCTCCCCCAGGCAAGTGATCGCTGCTTCTGGGTGCCCTGGGGCGGGGAAGGCCTCTTAGTGCGGGCTGTGGATCGTCAGCCTGTGGGGTCGCATGGCGATGAGATTCCCCAGCTGGTACATAGACACGCAGGTTGGTAAACGCTGCCAGAGTGCTGATTTTGGATTGTGTTGGTTTTTGTTGTCTGGTTTGGGTTCTGAATTAAAGCTGGTTTAAGCTTATTATTTGTTTGGAGTTGCTTGGCGGTGCCTCTGTGGCAGGAGTAAAGAGTCGTTTAGCTACAAGATATATGAACAAGATTGGAAATTATTCAGAACATAGAGGACTTTAGCAATCTGAAAATTGCTTGTAAAAATATTTGAAACTAGAGAATGGAGATAATAGTATAGGGAATAAACCAGAAGGAAATAGGACCATGGCCTCAGTGCACATGTCCAGTCCTGCTTGGCTTTCATGTGCAGGACACAGGCCTTGGATTATTTCAGCTAGAAGTGTATGTGCACACCTGTAAGGAGTGATAAAGTTATTTAACTTGGACTAAAACATAGGGAAATTCATCTCAAGTTTTGATTTTGCTGTAAACATTAGTTCTGGCAGTGACCAAGGCATTCAGAGCAGATTTCTGGAGATAAATAAACATAACAGACACCGATGATAAAAGATAAATAAAAACAAAAGATAAAAACTGACCATCAGAAGGATTTACTGTTTTCTAATCCTACTGATTGCAATTGTATTCAAATTTAACATGGATTACACAATCTCTGATCTTGTGAATTCAGACTATTTCTAGAACTATGTAAGTTCTGTCTTTGTTATGTAGAACCTGAACTTCACAACTGTTGATGTTCTGAAATGTGCAGCTGTATAAAATCAAGAGAATGAGATAAAACAGGGTATATCTGTGCTTCTGTTAGTGAAAAGATTACGAGTCTTGGAATGCATTCTGAGTGACCTCTGCACATTGATCAACAATGTAAGTTGGTAAATCACCTGTTTAAAATCTACCAGAGAAAAATACTTCTGATTCTGTGTTTTGTTTTGGCTTTGTGTTTTTTTTGTTTGTGTGTTTTAAACCAACTCTGAGTATTTAGAGGACCACCTCTTCTGATTGCTTCTGGTTTGCAGAGAGATAGTACTGGATTATAAGAGTCCTCTAAGCCAGGCTTGCCCTGACTGGAAACCGAACCCCTCTATGACAGAAATTTCCCCATTTCCCTATCTGTGTTACAAAACTCTTGCCATCAGGAAGTTGCTTTTCTGCCTTTGTTTTTCCTGAAGTTGAATCTTTTATTTTCTGCATCTTACGCCGTCTGCTCTGTGTACTTTGAGACAAACTGTTCGTATCTCTGCACAGACTTTCACGTACTTGATGACTTACATTCACTGTCATTCTTCTTAGGCAAAACAAGCCTGTTCACTCAATCTGTAGTCGTCTTTTTATTTTTTTTTTATTTTTTTTGGGGGGGGGCAGTTATGTTGTATAATTTTGCTTTCTGTTATTGTATCTATTGAACTTGTATACGAACCATACACTCTCTTTTTCGGGATTTAAGTAGAAGAAATATCTTTGTAAAACTCCCAAGTTTTTAAATTGTGAACAGAATCATCCTTTCTTTATTCAATCACATCACTTAGGGATTTTGCTGGGGAAAACTGAACGTCCTTGGAATGCTGTGTTGTACAGATCTTTTACAAACCAGTTAACACAGACATTTCATGTAATCTAATTTTAATTTACATAACCTTTTACAATTGGATTATGAAAGTTTAGGCGTTGTAATGTATGTGTGGAACAGGGTTCATCCCTGCTTGGAGTGCAAGAGTCACTTGGCCACTAAAGGGAGTGCAATATTTGTTGTCACACTGTGAGGATTTGCTGTGGGTTTATGTTATTTTATTTGGCAGCACAACCTGGATATAACAAAGTGAAAAGTATTTCAGGAACGAGGTAATTTCTTAATGGAAATTATGTTTCCCAACTCCCTGCTAGAAAGGACTAAGTAAAAACTTGCTAATTGGAAAAGGTGGGAGGGCCCTCGTTTTGTAGGCAGAGCAGGTGATAATGTAACTGCTGAAGGGAGTGGAGCATCTCCCTTATGAGGAAAGGCTGAGGAAGCTGGGTCTCTTTGGCTTGGAGGAGACTGAGGGGTGACCTTATTAAGATTTATGAATATGTAAAAGGTGACTGTCAGGAGGATGGAGCCAGGCTCTTCTCAGTGACAACCAGTTAGGGCAAGGGGCAATTGGTACAAACTGGAAAACAAAAGGTTCCACTTAATTATGAGAAGAAACTTCTTTCCAGTGAGGGTGACAGAACACTGGACCAGGCTGCCCAGGGAGGTTGTGGAGTCTCCTTCTGTGCAGCCATTCAAACCCGCCTGGACACCTTCCTGTGTAACCTCATCTGGGTGTTCCTGCTCCGGCGGGGGATTGGACTGGATGAGCTTTTGAGGTCCCTTCCAATCCCTAACATTCTGTGAACTGGCAGAGATTACAGAGTAATTACATGAAACCAGCAATTGACTGCCAGGTGTGCAAGGTGCACAGCAGGGTGGAGCGAAAAGATAGCCAGGGCAGGCTGGGGGGGGAGTAAAAAGGGAAGAACTTCTGGTGCACTTTAAAGCGCTGAGTGAACAGAGCTCTGATTAGCACTCTGTTCAAGAGAGTTTGTGTGTGAGGGAAGGACAAGGTAGTAGTGAAAGAAGGTGGTTGTGTTTTTACAGATATATGTGCATATATACATACATTTTTTTTTTTTCCGGGCATGACTTCAAGCTTCTGTGTTATGTCTGACCAATGGCAAATGGTGTGTGCTCTATTAATACTCCACAGAAGCCTGTTAATCATCATGAACTAGAATTCCACTTTGTGGTATTAGTGAAATATCCTTGAAAAAAACTGAAGAGTTTTTTTTCTGCTATGTAAAGGTCAGGTTTTATTCCAATTTAGGCTGCCTTTTGAACAAATCCTTGGTATTAGCTGCAGCTTTAGATGGTATGGGGATTGGTGGGAACACTTTGTTATTCTCAAGTACAGGCACTGAAGAGTAATTCAGTCATTACATATTTTAATACAAATTACAGCTTCCTGAGGAGCAACTATAAATAAGCCTCTGCCACTGTGTGCGTAACAGGGAGATGCGTGTTGTGCTCTTGCAGAGCAGCCCATAACTGAGAACCAGATGCTCCTAAGTCGTAGCCCTGATTCTGGTCTCCGTGTGCGTGCCTGAGTGATTGCGGCATCAGTGACTTGTAATTAATTAGGTGGTGACTGGGAATGTGCAGAGGGTATAAAAGCACTACAGAAAGTATTTGAAGAGGTGTGTCGTTGCCCTACTTCCTTCCCATCAGATGTAGGTAGTATGACCTGTTGAAATGTGCCTAGGTAAATATATGTTTCACAAAAAAAGGGGTGTTAATATTTGTTCCATTAAGTGAAGTATGAATGTTACAGCTTTCAATATTGCACTATAGTTAAATTATATCTTTTACTTATCTATAGGTAGGTAATAGTGAACTGTTTAAAGCCTTAGCCATCAGCTAAGCTTTTGTGCTGATCTCAGCTATTAGTGTGGATACACTGATGGAGATATCTTTTTTTTTTTTATATTACTGTAATCTTTATTGACAACATGAATGCCACCAGCTATAGGTGATGATGGTATTGTAACAACAGAATAAAAATATAGTGCCTTCATAGTGGCATTAAATAAACTGTGCATATCTATGGTTTAAAATGAATGGCTGGATGCTAGGAAAAGCACCAACACATGTGCTCAACCCCTAGTTATTTCTAGGATATGTTGTAGATGTATCATGTACTTCTAGAAATGTTAGGAAAAATAACTTCATCTTTTAGCAGGTCTATTTTTTGCATTTCTAGCAGTTATCAAAGCATTTAGTACAATGAGAATGCTGTAATTATGGTATATTTTAGGAAGTATGAATTAATTTTAGTATTAATAAATTAATATTCATTGGTAGGCTATTAATCACTTGACTACTGGGTGTTTAAAACATAGTTCTTTAAAACAGGAGATCTACGAGGAAATTAATGCGGCTTCCATCTTCCTTCGGGCAAACAGACCATAGCTGTTCACCAAACCAAGCATAACGCAAGGACACCTGGTGGGTGAGTATCTTAAACATAAGTAACTTGACGGATAATTTACCTGCCTAACTACTAGATAGCGGCTAAGCAACCTTTTGTTCAGCAGATGTCTGGGACTTAGTTAACTCGTGTAACACCCGGTGTGAATTTTAGATGAGAGCACCATCTTGTGTGTTTAAGCTCAGCTACAAGAGTGATGGAATTTGTCATGTGTGTTTGGAGCTTGCAAAGGGTTTCAGAGTTGATAAAGAAGTCTCAGTAGGTCTCTGGGTCTGCTGTAACACAAACAGAAACACCCAGCTTGGGAATGGCATCTGCCCAAGTCTGGTGATTTGGACATCAAGCTGCAGCTGCTAAAAGCATTTTTGCCTCAAAGAGAATAATCTGCAGGTGTTGCCCATATCCCAGGCTTGTGGTGCTTGTGGTGCAGGTGTGAGTGAAGGGAAACCTTTCTGCAGTGTTTCTGTGATGTTTCCCTGCTTTCCCAGTGGAAAAAGCCATTCCGTTAGGGATGTGTAAGTATGATTGCTTGGTTTCAGTCTCTGAAGCTTAACTATTGAAATTTCTGGTTCCTCTGGGATATGAGTTGTGGGTCTAATAAGAAACCAAAGATTTTGTCTTGGAATGTGAGGCAACATACAGGGTTGGGGAGAGAAGAGGAGGGATGTGTGCAACACGGTTTTGCTGGTAGAATGGAGGTAGCAAGAGGGAAGTCTTCTGTATTCTTAGCACTTGAGAATATTATATTACGCTCTTCACTCCTCTGAGGAAAAAAATATTGTTAAAGCTGTAATAATATCTCAAACTTTTGCTATACTAGAAAAGTGATTTTAATTTCATTATTCTTGATATACAGCACTGTCTCCTCCCTTTGAAAACATAGGTGTTATCTGCCTATTTGCTGAGGCACAGGAGCAGCACTGCTTTTTTTTTTTGGAAATAGTGCCTTTTTAATGCTTCATGTTATTTTAGTTTACAGTAAAGCTGCATTTTTTTTTAGAAATGAAGCATTGATTGTACAAGTGGAACACCTTGGAACAAAGATTTCAGTTCCAATTTGTGACTTTGCATCACTATATTCTCCCTTTTTCCCTCTTCCCTGTGGAATATCCTAAAGAAATTCTTTAAGTAGTTGTAAAATGACAGTGTGTCCCAGAAAACCCACTCTGCTTTTTTGTGAAGAAGGCAGAGAAGGCAGTTGAGTCCATAACCTTGGGAAAATATCACAACAAATACGATCTTTGTTCCTATTCTTGACTTTTCTGTTTATTATTGTAAGTGTATAGCAAATAAAGGTGTTAAGTTAATCCATAAATCATGCTAAATCTTAATCATACAGCTTTATATGGCTTGAAACTTATTAAGGAAACAAAATGGTGCATTTTTCATTTTCCTTTAGTCTTACAGAGTGTATGCTAAGTCTGTGAAACAAAGTTTTAAAATTTGGAAGTGTAAGAGAGGATACCTATCACTTGAATTGGAGAAGAGAGTGTGCTCCTACCCTGTTCTTCTCATCAGTACAGCTTTGAACATCAACAACCCATTTTTTGGTAGTAGTAAGATTTCTTGGGAGAAGCTGTGGAGGTCACTGAGGAAAAACCTCTCTTTGGCATCATTCATAAAGAAAGAGGGAGAGATTTGCTGTATCAGGAGAGCTCAGCTTCTGAGACCAAAAGTCTGTCTGTGCAGATCTCATTGTAAAATGAGAGTTAGGTGCAGAACCTGAATACTGAAGGGCTTTTCTCCCCAACTTTCATCTTATTCCCATTTACTGTGGGTGCAGCCTTTGGAGCTGATGGGAATCTGAATAGTTTAAGATATGCTAATAGCTCTGGAAAATGTTAGAGATAAAAGCAACAGGGGCCACTAGCTGTGAGAAAGGTCACTTTTGAAATGCATTGAAAGAAGAACACTTAAGGCATGTGAGGAAAGGGAGAGAACTACCAGAGAGAGGAGCTGCAACGTCTGCAAGTTCTCTGATGACAAATGCTTGAAGGCCTTTTGAGTCTCTTGAATCCCTGTGCCGGAGGAAAGCTGCTGAAGCTTTTCTGGGGGGAACGGAAAGCTCTTTGTACATGGTATCCTACCTAACTACCTATTGGACTTCTCAAATACCTGAGAGGAAGGAAAGGACTTGGCATGTAAATTAGCTAAAATTTAAATGTGCTTATAATGGAGATGTGATTATCTACCCAACAGTTCAAAAAAGTTCCAGGGGCCTGATCCAAAAGCCATGAAGTTAAAAAGAAGTTTTTAATCGGCTCTAGATTATTCCTTAAAAGAGCAGGCCCACCTTAGCCTGCCCATCCCCTCTTTGTCTCGACTTCCTGATTTGGAAAACATAACACTTTATTTTGTCCCTACCAGTTGAAGTAAGACTGCATTCCTTTATAGTAAAAACACTGGAGAAAACCATAAAGATTTAGGTGAATTAAGAGGTGTTATATTCCTAAATTTATTTCCAATAGCCAGACCCTGGGTGGCCATCCTCTGGTTTGTAAAAATAAGCTTCTGCCTACTGCCACTATGTTGTCACAATTGTAGATAGAACACTGGGCAGTACATAAAGGTATTCATTAGTTTTAAATCTACTTGCTGTCTTTGTAGAGATGGTTTTTCCTTTGTAATTTTATTTTCTTTTTTATTTTATTTTTCCCTTGTCACATGTTGCCAATTACTTTTGGCTA
This sequence comes from Pampusana beccarii, assembly GCA_013399365.1. Classification (NCBI taxonomy): domain Eukaryota; kingdom Metazoa; phylum Chordata; class Aves; order Columbiformes; family Columbidae; genus Pampusana; species Pampusana beccarii. The sequence goes on from VWYH01000587.1 coordinate 243,501, forward strand.
TGGCATCATGTTCTCAGTCTGGTGTATCATTTTCTAGCTTTGGAATTTTTATCTCTTGGTGAATACTAATGCTCTTTGAGGAAAAATACATTTGCCTTTCTGTTTCTCCTGTGTTTGAATGGAAGGCTGTGAAGAAACACTGATGTAAAGACTGAGAGCATTTCTGCTGTATATAATCGAACAGGAGGTGTACTCCCATCTTCTCGAATACAAAAGACTGATTTATTTTTAAAGTGTGGCCACCTCTGTATTTGTCTCAGATGGTATTCTTTATCAGATATTATGTGACTTTCTGATTGTACTCCCACTCAATATGTAAAAGTTCTTATACTGACCAAGGGAACCCTGTCAAAATCCTGTAGGTCAGCATAAATGACAGGACTCCATGCTCAAGAAGGTTCACTCTATTTTTTGAAGAGGTAGACATTATAATTTTGAGGAGGAGAACGAATATTCTGCATTTAAATGATCCTTTGGCAGTATCCAAATACAAGAAGGTCAGATAGAATAATCTTAAGTGTTATAGCACATTTCCATGTATTCCTAAAAACGTTTTATTATCATGGCCTCTGTTTGACCTTGTGGTTTGTTTAGTTTTCTGTGTTTGTGAGGGGTTTTTTGTTTGTTTGAAATTAGGTTATGATTGGAGGGAAAGAAACAAACAAATCCCAAAAGTTTTTGTTTTTAGTGGTACCAATGAGCCAGTGTTATTGGCAAAATAGTTCTATCCTGGAAGATTCTGTTTCTGGAGACACCAAGACATATGAGATTTGTTTGTGTTTGTTTCATTTGCTTTCATAAAGCAGTTTGGAGTTGTAAACCCAAGTGTAATCAATATTTCATGACTTTTCTTTGAATGGTATAATTACATTCAGATGCCAAGTGTGAAGTGCTTTGACAGTCTTGCAACAACTTTTATTCAAAGCTTTGAAGCAAAAGAAAGAAATGAAAAATCAACTATTGTCTTTTGGTGAGAATAATAGCATTTGAGACTCCATCACACTTATCCACTAAATGCTATGTGGAATGCTGTTTGTGTGCAATAGGCTGTTTACTGTGACACATTTAAAATAGTAGCTCATGAGACCATTCCCTGATGCATGCTGCTATACCTGGAGAGCTTGCCAGATACCATCAGTAAAATGGGCCATAAAAGCAATCCAAACCTTACATTCTTAGTGGAATTTATCTGATAAATACCTTGCTATATCCTAAGTGTTTCATTCATCTTTTTTAAAGTGTGATACACCAATCTGCTTATCCGTTTAGCCTCACTGACAGCATTCTCTCTAGAGGTTAAAGCATATAAGGCAAGATACATCCATTCAATTTAATAGAGTTATCTCAGGAAGAATGAGACCTGAAGAATCATTAATTAAACATGATCTAACTGGGGAAGGTGTCACGATGAAGATGTATGCTTGACTCAGTGTCGGTAAACTCTACTTCAAATACAGCTTTTCATGTCTGACCACTTTCAATGTCAGGCAAAAACTTACCGACAAAGAGCCCGTGTCTCCAGAAAATGTAATTTTTAATAGACATATAACAAACCCCTTTCACCTGCTTCTGCCATCTGTAATACGTGAGAATGAAAATGTAACAGATGCATAATCTTATAATGCTGCATAGGACTAGAAGCCAGGAATTATTTTGCCATCAAAGCTCTGTAGAGGATAGAAATTGTTTAAGATAGAATTTCTGTTTAATCACACTTGTGTGATTTCAGATTTGATTTTCATCCCACTTTGGACGAAAATCACAACAATTCTAAGTACTTCTCGAGGACACTCAAGAAAATTTTGTTTAGCAAATGGTATTTCAGTCAAACTCAAAATATTTCTATGTAAAGTGCAAAAAAAATCTCAGTGTTTCCCTTGAAGTATCCAAATGTTCCATGTTGATGTTGTTGTCTGATGAAAAGAAGTTACATTTCTGTGAAGCGTATTTGCAGTCTGAGATTTCATCTTTTATTTCCTCACCTTCTATGCTTATATCCTTGTTTCTTTCTTGTATAGATGTCCACCTTCCGTTTCTTCGTAATTTCAAATACCTCTCCCTTTTCTTTAATGTGTTCTTTCCCCATCTATAAGATGTTTCTCACAAGCTTAATTAGACCTCTATGTTCAGAGTAAATGAATGGGAGCCACCAGAATCTACTGAATAGAAACATAATAAAACAGGGGCAGAGAGATTTTGGCTGTCCTTGAAGGTGGAAGAGCAGTCATGTACCCCATGGATCTGAAAAGCAGGGTAAATTTTCAGTTCTGCCACTATCTGATTTTAATTAATAAATTCCATATAATTAATTAATATATTCCACTATAAGCTGAAGGCCTACTTTTGCTTCTCTTCAAGATCAGTAGTAACTAGCAAAACACTCAGAACAAAACAAGCAACTTTATAAATTCCCTTTCTGCACAGGTCAGTGGATGCTGGATCCCTTAAAACTTGTGAAACACAAAGGTACCATCCATTAATCAATATAGTTCAGAGAGTTTGCTTTTATGAGTTGAGCAGAGAGTGGTATGTTTTCCATTGCATTCAAGGTATCCTTTAGGATACCTACCTGGAAGGAGTAACATGAGTTTGATATGTACATGAACACAAAGTTGTAAATGGTTTATAGGGTAGAAATTGTTAATTTTGGCCAACAACACATACATCTGCCCTCTGTTCTGTGACCAAATTTTAGCAGTAGGTTCCCCCACTGGACAGATGGGTCAATGTGGCCATGTATATTTATAGGACTTAGGTCTGGTTGCCTTCTCTTTGTGCTACAGTTAAAACATGGAAGTGATATGTGGTATCTGGCTTGCATGTCACAAAGTATACTCCTGACACTCTTTTTGAAATAAATTATGTTCTTCTTCAGCAGTACTGGAGAGTGTGTGCTTCTTGTGGTCACCTCTCTGCTACAATTATATCAACCTGAGCAGATGAAGTGATTTCCAAGCAGAATTGCAGGTATGCAATCTGGCAGTTGTGATGAATCTTTTATCAGGGCAGGTGGTTTCTATGCAAAGTGGAAAATGGTGGTCAAAATAGAGAAAAGAAATACACTGAAATAGCTGAGTTAAACATCAGCTGGGCTGATGGGCTATGATGTGCAGTTTAGACTCCAAATTGTAATTCAAAGATTTGAACCTCTTGATTTGCAAGGTAATGACCTAAATTTAGGATAATTACTTTTTGGGGGATGACTCTCATACTTTGGGGAAAATCCTCCAGAGGTCTTGGTTTCACTCTCACAAAGGAGGTGAATCGTATGGAAAATCTACCAGAGCTGTGTGGGAGTGATTCTTTCCTACTCAGCTGTGACGTTGAGGATGAGTCCTTTCCTTTGGGACTGGATGCTAGATCTGGCTTCTGAATTACTATCTTCTGTACATGTGTGAATCTCTAAAAGGATTTGTTTATAAGTTGAGTAGAGTATCTGAACTGAGATCAGTCATGCATATCTAAGGGAAGAATTTGGCCTTGAGTGTGAATTAGTCTCAAAGACAAAATTCATAGCGGCCTACTTGTTAATGAATTACAAAGTCTTTATTTTTAAACATTTTAAGTCTGCTTAAGTTCCCATGAGGAACTCATTATGCTTTGCACTTGGAAGAAAATGGATAAAATGTAAATGGCACTTCAGAGGGTGGGGAGTTTGGTTCCAATACAGATTAAATTGGTGCAATTCTATATATGTAATGTAACTACGCGTATTGATAAATAGAACATGCATTGTAGGTAGCTGGATGCTCTAATCTGTGTTATGATGCGTATTTACAAATGTGAACAGAATTAAAAGCTGGTGTTCTAAGTGCCAATCAGTGCAACTTCTACACGGATCGTTAGAGGAAATATGTTTCTTGAAATGGCAGAGTACATGCAGTGTGGACCTGCTGCATCTGTGGCTGCCGATTATACTTCCCATTTCTTCTCTTAGAGCTTCCTTTTGTGGCTGGAGACCTGGAAAATCCTTGAGAAGATGTTAAGAAGATAGATATTTCTCTAATTTGTTTAGTTTAAGTCTTGAATTTGTGTGGGTTTTTTCAGGTTTATCTTTTTTGTTCTTAATGTGAACTGCAAAACAAAAGCATAATTGAATTAGGAAGCATGTTCACAAACTTTTGAAATAAATGTAATAATATGCATGTTTTCCAGTTTCAGCAGAAATTCAGGAGGATGTCTAGGCATCCAAGGTTTGCTGAAAATACTTTGGAAATTTTACTTCTGGTGTGATAATATTCTACCACGTAATAGCAGGGATTTCAATGAGATTGTGCCACTCCACTATGGCCTTCGCTATTATCAAAGCCTGTATCACAGGCCTGCTGGATTATTAGGGCCTCTATGGGAAGAGGTGTGGACTGGAAGCAACTTGAAGCTCCATGCGGACAACACGCCCAACTTAGTTAATAGGTACACTGTCAAGGGGGGGAGTTGTGCTGATTTGCCGTATGCTGGGAAGTACAGATGCTGAATCAGAGACTGGAGTGCATGTGTGACTGGTCATGGTATGAGGCAGGATAAATAACATTTGTCTGGTTATGAGGGAGGAGGGAATTCAGCTCAAACATCTAAAATGAGCTTGACTTTCGTTTTAGCTTTGTAGCTCACCTTTAAGAGAAAGCAGAACACAAGCAGCTGTCCAGTGAGTGATTCTGTGCCAGCTGGTGTGGCACGTGAATTCTTTTATGTAATCAAAAGCAGTGATTTATATATCTGCCCTTATCACTGTTTTTTTCAGTTTGACTTTGGTTCCATAGTGGATATTTCTTAACTTGATGGAGACTTTTTACCTCATAGTATTATATTTACAGAGTTATTTTGTCCTTCCTTTTTAGAAGTAACTATGTATTATCTTGTGAATGATGGGTTATATCTCTGATAATTTTGTGAGACTCTTTTCCCTGTTGTGGCTGTTCAAAAATTCCTGTATTTGTATTTTAGGTTATTTTAGTTCATTTCTTTCCATCGGGAAAAGAATATTACCTGCCATGAAAGAAAAAAACCTCAAGGATAAAAGATCTGAGGAAATACATGTAGGCAATAAGTTTGCTGAAAAAATAAGTAATTTCTAAAAACACTGACACAGATTACTATGAATAGAGCAGTAGCTTTACCTATAGAAATAAAGCAAGTGTGGTTTACAAGGTGTTTTGTTTGTTTGTGGGTTTTTTGTTTGTTTTTGGTTTGTATTTTGTTTGTTATATGAACAACTGCAATTCCAATATGCTATACAATAGTCTTGGCTGTTAAAAGAAAAAAACAAAATTGCTAATCCTGCTGTAGGATACATGCTCTGTTGGTATGACCATGTGCATCTGCTGTCTGTTTATGCTAGCTCAGAGTCTGATCACTTTTGGTTCCTCAGTCAAAGAATGAGAGCAAATGCCAGCAGTTTGTGGAAACTGTTCATTCTTCCCTCAAGAAGTAAAGGAGGGTGTTAGCTTCTGACCATAAGGACAGTCTAGAAAATTAAAGTAGGCATAGGTTCAGGTAAATTCAATTTAATATAGTAAGGACTTCTCTATATGGAGGGTTTTCAGCTTTTTTTGATGAACAGCTGTATTTCATTTTGATTATGTGCGTAGTGTTACGCAGACCTTGTGCTGGTGCATCGTTTAAGTCCAACCCACCGTCTGTTCTGTATATTGGGATCTAATATAAGGATCTCTTGTGAGGAGTCTAAACACAAGTGTTCCATCTGTCAAATGTTATTACTAGATAACAACTTTTTCAGTTAATCTAATGCTAACCTTGATCATGTCCAGACCTGCTGTTGCTCATAGCATAAGTGCACCACCTTAATTTGCTCTTTTTTCCCCAGAAATATGAACTTCAAATCAATCAATCTTGCATAAAATGCTTTGAGATAGTTCATTCTTGTTGAAAATTATCCAGCCTAGGAAAACAGTCAACTTTTCATTTTTATTGCTTTTTTGATTTTAGGGGACTATTTTTTTAAACTTCTTCAGAATTGCTTTCTTAGAAGCTACCCATTTGCAGTTAACATCTAATTATCTTTTAGGACCAATGAGTTATGAAAATAGTTATGTGGTTAATCAGACAGATATACTAAGCGATAACAGTTAAAAATATACTAAGTAACTTTATACTTATTTATGGCTTATAATCTGTCGAGGGTCATAGGTCTTTAACTACCCAGTAAAACTATAGAGAATTTACCGATCACTGTTTTATTGGTATTATAACTTAACCATTTCTTTGAAGTTTCATTACTGACTGCTGAAGCTTTTTAAGAATGATAACATCTATTTTATGTTTTGGCTATTACTTTTAAGAAATCTGCGAGATGAAAGCAATATATAAAGGTATTTTAAGTAACAAATTGAGAAACTGAAATAAACCAGAATAACGGTAACTGACATCGTGATATGTTGATTGATGACCAAATAACTTTGTACTGTAATACCAGATTAACAGAAGATATCCCTATTGTGTCTGTGCTAGAAGTCACAGAAGCATGGAGAATAGGAAAGCTGTGAAAAATGACTCCTGGATTTTTCAAATATGAGTGAAAAAGAAAATCTAGTGTGTGTCTAAAAGAAGTCATGTCAGTGTGAGGTTATTCCCTTAATTAATTAATGGTTGGGATTCAGAAATCTCCAAATATATTAATACTGTGCTGTTACTAACTTGGGAATAAATACATTTTATAGTATTCTGTCTAGTGTCACTAAGAGTGAGGAAAGAATGAATGCTGAGGGTTAAACTTCTTGCAGTCCTAGGTATAACTTCTGGGTTGAATTTAGCACCAAATAGGTGTAAATTATTGAAGTCTTTGTGGTCACAGGACCATGAGCAGCATAAAGAGGAAAAGACTTGCATTTAAGTAGTGACTATAGCTGTTAATAATCCCAATTAGAGCAGTAATTAAGACTACTCTTGTAACTAGTTGGACATGTCCTTGCATATCTTACTGGGTTAGACCAGTTGTCCAAAAAACTTGCACATTCAAGTTTAGGACACTGACTTGTTAGTTAAGGAGAAGCAGCCAACGCTGTGCAGGGCCTTGGGCTCAGCAACCAACCAGGGTTGGATGGCCCTGAATCTCTTATGTTATGGGACTGGAGGAGCTGCAGTTGCCCACTGCATAAAATGGAAGTGGAGGTCCTTGAGGTGGAATGAGGAAAAGCCACCTATCTGTGTGAAGTATGATGAGGAATGTTTCTCCTTCCTCCCACTTGTCTTAAATCCATTTCTAGGTGTTTTGTTAAATAAAATTGCGAGGGGCAGAAAGAGCCATTTTGTCTTGAAAGGTTGCCTAGGATTTTACTGTTTGTTTAGTTCAAAGTGTCTTATAAAATTACTTGTTATATCTGAGAACAAAATTATGAATATGCAGCCTTCCGTAAAACATGGTTTTCAGTTCAGAACAACAGCACAAAAATTTACTTGAGATAATTGTGTGGACTGTCTTCTTCAATTACTTTCAATAAAACTGAATATTTGCAGCTTGTGTTATACCAACAAAGTCCCAACCTGCTGGGCCAGATTTGGTTTTGAGTAGCCCATAAAATGGTCTGTGCCTTCTCTTAAGTCAACAAACTTCTCTTAATATTTTTTTTTTTCCCAATACCATTACTCTAGCTTGAAAAACAGGCAGCCATAGATGTATGCAGATGTATGCAATTTTTCTAAGTACTAAACCACATTGAGCTTTCTAAGTACTAAACCACACGTTTCATCTGAACTCATCAAGTAGGTACAATGTTTATGTGAGTTTGCAACAAATTCCATGTGTAAAGTCTTCATTTACTGAAAATCTTTCGTTTACCGAAGCCAATAGCATATGTGCCAAAACTTTGGGGTATGTTAGATGTGCAGATTTTTTTCAGTGCATTAGGAATTTGCCATTGTGTCCATTTGCCAGGCGGAGGCATAGCTTCGTTAATGAATAGTAGAGAGGGAGAGAGGTAGGAAGCCAAGCTACTCAAAGCCTTTGTTCTTTTTCATTAGTAAGCTAGTTTACACCTAGGCTGTTAAAGAGTTGAAGGCTTTTTTCCTGTGAAGACTGTAGTTAACATGAAAAGGAGCTGAGTGTGGAATAACATGAGCTAAGCCAAGCAAATTTTTTTCTACCTTCAAGTAATAGATTCTATTGCCCCATAAACTCAAATGATTTTAGTTGCTCATTTTTTCATCTTGCTTCTTCCTGCCATTCATTCTTTTTCCTCCTCTTAATATCCTTGGAATATGGAAAGCATTTGGATTTAGTAGAGCTGCTTTTGTTCTTGGTCTTAAAACACAGCTTCTCTCTCTGCCACCCATATGCTAACTAGATCAGTTTGTGGGTTTTTTAACCTTTTCCAAACACACACACACACAGAAATCCTGCCCGTTTCTCTTTATTTTTGGTGGGCTATGGACATGTATAGGTAATCTCAAATTACTGAGTATAATTCCTGTATCAATATTGGATTTTCTGGAATAACCGTTGTGTTGTATATTGAGGGGAAACAAATTTCAGATTCTGCCTTGGTTCTGTTGTCTTACTGACCCAGGGACAAAGAGGAGAGCCAGGGAAAAGGCATCTCATTACCTCCGCTATCTTCTCCTCCAGTCTTATTTAATAAATTAATTGAAGGATGTTGGTATGTACTAGGGAAACTTTTTATGCCTTATTCTGGGTAGGCCTTTTCCTGAGTAATTTGGCCAGTGGCTTCTGTTTCTATGAAAAATGGAAGTTTGTAAAATGTAGAATGTTTTGCAGATAATGTTATTGTTGATGTGTGTGTTACTTGCTCATCTGTGCTGTGGTTTGTCAGGTCATATTATTGATCCAAGGAAGATTTGCACTCCAGATTTTTGGTAGTTAAAGGTTTCTGAATGTTTATTGTGGTCTTGAAACCCCAGGTCTGCAGAGCAGAGACTGCCACATTGACAGTCCTGGGGACAGGAGTCATGGCCAAAACATGCAGAGGAGCAGGTCCCATGAGTAAGCTCTGCTTACAACCACTGTTTCTATCTCAGTGTTTATTTAGTGGAAGTGTCATGGGCCAGCCCAAGGTAACTTTCCTTGAGTTGTGCTAGTTCTGCTGTTTAGAGATGTCTGAGGAGACCGCAAGCCTGTCAGAGTCTTCCCTGTCCTGAATCTGAGTGCCCAGTGCTGTACACCACTGACTTGCAGAAATCCAGCAAGTTGGTGCAACCAGCAGAGGGAGGAATTGCTGCTCCTCATGCAAGTCACAGGTTACTGTCAGCCACTGCACCACCAGAAGATGTAACTTGAGCTTGTGTTGATATTCCTGACACACACTCACACTCACTATGCCTTATGAAATGACCTTAAACTTCAACTTGATATACTGTCTTCAGCTCTGGGTTTGAAGTAGGACACTTTCCTGGTTTAAACTAGTTTATAGTCCTCAGGGAGAAATATCCTTGGTGGTTTGTGGTTGTCAGTAGGGGAAAAAATAGTCAGAGCAGTCCTGTTGTTCCTCTGGTTTGCCTGGCTCTCAGGCTCAGGTATGGCGGTCTGAAGCCAGTGAAGAGGAACCCCAGGCCCCCAGCACTCACTTGTCAACACTGTGGTTGTGATGTTTTTCTTCATTCCTTCTGCTCATCCATCAGGCAGAGATAGTTATACCAGAAACGACAACATGGTGTCATTCACCAAAATCGGAATCTATTGTCTCTTCTACATTATTAATAACTAACCTCACATTGTACTTATATGGAAACCTCATACCACAGAACGTGGAAGCAAAGATCTGATTCCTCTGAGCTGCCTTTCCTCCCACTGGAGACCTGAAACAGCGAAGGGCACTTGGGCCATTTCAGCGTTTGTTCTTTACCTGACATTAATTCTTTGATTTTTTTTGTTCTACCTTCTCTTTTCCCATCTCTGTCACTTCAGGGAGAGGTTTTGAAACCTTCACAGCATAGTTCCCACTATTGGAGGTTTTATATTTTCAGCACCTTGTCAGCACAATCTTAATAGCTTGATGCTCATAATGTGGCTGTGGAGGTGCTGTATGTAGATATCCCTAGTGATAGATCACTAGCCTAAGTGATCTCTCAACATCCATTGTACACTACTAAGCTTGTGTGGCACACGACAGAGGTGATCAGGTTGGGTTGCTGACCTTTTGTTTGGCTGTCAGATCACCTGAATGAAGATGGCTTGATGTCAGGCGTCCTGTTACAGTTGCAGCTACTTCATGCTTAAGTTTGTTTAATTTGTTGCCTGGGTGAAGCTGGCAAGACTCAGCACAGCGTGAGTGAGTGAGTGAGGAATCCTGAGCTTTCACCTCAGAAATCTGCACAAAATCCTTGTGTTACTAAAATGGCTTGAATCTTGCTTGTTTTAAGCTAATATCGATATAATTAATACTGATCACAGATTAAGCTTCTGTCTCCAAAGCAAGAGAACTTGAATTATGGTTGAAGTTGTCTTCTGTGCTTTAATTTATTATATTTTACTTTGAAGTTGCAGTGTTTGTCTGGGTGCCATTTTCACAACTAAATACACTGTCACGTAAAGCCCACTAAGTTGCTTTGTGCCCATTTATTGCACTTAAGCATTAAGACTTGATTCCATCCCCTCAAGCATTTCCTTATTTTCTGAACGTCTGCCTTTGTAGACTTTACAAGATGCATTACCACATTAATCACTGTAAGTTCCACTGTGTGCCTAAGGTCTTTAATGTTTGGTCCCAAGAGCCTTCACATGTACATACATCAGTTAGGAACTTGTTATGGTTTGACAAACGTGCAGAAAAAAGATATTCTGTAGAATATGAAACACTTTGTGAAGTGGTTTGTACTTTGCAAACATTGCTCTGCCTCACATTCCTCTACCCGTAGCAGTACTTAGACACACTTTTGGTGCATTAGGCTTCCATGCTGTGTAATTAATTTGAACATCATCTATGCCTGACTGAAAAAAATGATGGTTTCATATTTTATTAAATAAATCTGATTATCTTAAACTCTGAAGCAAATAAAAAAATGTTTGTATTCAGAGACAAATGCAGCTCAGACCTTCAACAAGATCTGTATACTATACTGCTCTGCTTAAAAAGAGAGCAGGACATATTAATGAGAAATGTAGATACTGATTTGCAGAGGTATTTAATCAGAGACCTGCTTTAGAGAGAAGGAATGAACTGAGCATTCAGATGACCACAATGTGTTCTTTGAGAATTCATTACTTGCTGTGTTGGAAAACTTAACTGGTCAAGGAAATGTACAGTACCTGTCACGGTTGCTATTTCAGAAAAAACCAATCGCCTCAATCAGCACAGCTATTTAGATAAACTGATCACTTCTTTAATCAATTCTGAGTGGTGAAAAGTTGCCATGGATACAAGATCCTGCAGCAATCAAAACAGAAAGTAAGTTTAGAATTGGAAGTGACAGATTTATTCATCACATACTTAACAAGCCTTTGAAGGGAAAGAGCAAGTTTGTCGAAGTCCTTAGGCTGTGTATAAAAAGAGTGGGAAGAAATACTCATGGAATTGCCATAAGGCACTTCAGTTGGAGAGGACTGGGTAATATTTGCCTTAGAACTGTTGCACAGATGTGTTTGCTTGAAACTTTTGCTCTGGGTGACAAAACCATCTAAGTCTGCAAGCCTGTTGTGAGAGAGAAGACTACAAACATCATTGTGCATGGCTTATAAGAAGAATATTTTTGTAGTATTTGTTCCAGGTTAATTTTTACATTACAAAATCATGTTGCTTTGTCTCACATCTTAGATCTACAATAATTTTTCCTTAGTTATTGTGTTAGCAAGTACAGCATGACCTTATTAAAATGGAAATCCTGTTAGTCCTTCATATCAAAGTTACAAATTGTGAAGAGAATTGCCCTTGAATACACTGTGTTAGGCAATCAGGTTTGAAAACTCCTAACTTATTTGGGCTATCCTATAGGTCTGACAGTTTCTCAATGTATATAACTATTTTTTTAATATGCATCCTCAGTGTGCTTTATAAAATATGTGAAATAAGAGGTCAGAGATCATTATTAATTTTATTCCCTTTGTATAACGTAGAATAAGTCCTTTTCAACAAACACCAAAATTGAACTGATTGTATTCTGAGCATATGTAGTTGCAAATATTACCTAATAGATCAATTAGTTCTTTTCCTCATGAAAGCTCCTGATCAATTTAGATGTAGAAGAATGGTTGTTGTATAACATTTATAAAGAGAGGAAGGAAATTGTTTTATACCGAAGCAATGAACTGTATTTCCCTAGAAGGTAATGCAATTGTTGTGCCTTGAAAACCTCAAGTTGAGATGTCATGACTTGCTTCTTACCTTGGGAGGTTGCACAAAGGACAGGCAGGCTGGAATCGCCACTGATTTAAACTGCACATGCATGACCATAGGTTCAAGATCTTGGAAATTTTCATTTGCAGCCATGCAGGTTTAGTCGTTGGGAGGACCTGGACAATTGTGATACTCCATTTAGCCCCATTGTATCTGATTAAATACTTTGCCTGCTGTAGAAGGATGCTGCAAAATAATATCGGGAGTTATATATATGTGCTGGTCTTTCTGTGGTGCTGTTGAAATAGAGTATTGAAATGAAAAATTCATCGTGACAAATGAATGAGCCATCTATTAATTCTGTCAGGACTGCAATATATTGCTCTAAAACTAGAATCTCTAAAGGAATGAAATCAAATTCATTTCCTCTTCAAGCTGTCAAGTACAACTAGAATCTAATTTTTTAAAAACTTTTTTTTCTGACATGGATTCCTTCTTTTTTTTTTTTGGGGGGGGGGAGGCGAGGGGAGAGGAGGGTGGGTGGGTGAACTTGTTTAAGGCTTCGTGAAAGGCACAGAGCCGATCTGGATTTCTGGAGAGATTCACAGAGTTGCATGTCCTGGTTAACAGCAGGGTGATGTTCATTAGTGTCATTGAGCAGATAATTAGGCTGATAATACTAATTCAGGTCTTCATCGCTTTGATAACAGCAAAGAATGAAGCTGATAATCAGGAATTGTAGTTTGTTAGAAGGATATTTGTTCACTGAGCTTAGATCAACTACCAAAAAGGTTTAAAGAAATAGTTTTTTGCTTTTACTCTCTTTTTGGCGGCTCAAAAACATTTGGGGGGGTTGGCTCACCATAAATTATTACTAAGTTTTGGGACAGTCAAAAATGGATGGCATATAGAGTCACTAAATAATTAATTACTTGTTGAACTATCAATGGCTAATTTTATATTTTTAAGATAATATTGATGGGCTCTGTAACAAAATAGATCAAAGTACTTAATTCAGGGGAAAAAAGTCATTTAACACTTCAAAGTGTATTATGGTGTTGTAAACGTAAGGGTGAAGTTCAGATGAACTTACCAATCAGTGGTTCAGCATGCCAAGCTAATTTTATACTTCAGGAAAATATTTTGCCAAGAACATTTTCGTCTTTCTAATGAGAAATGTCTGCTTTGCCTCATTGCATAATGAAGGCGTGTGAATTACTTAAATTTCAGATCTTGTAATCTCCAAAAGTTCCAGGTTGGTTTGTGACAGGTCACCTGAGAAAGGCTACACCCATCACTTTCCTGGGCTTCCCAGAATGTGTTGATTTCCCTCTTCATCGACTTTTCCCAGCACCCAAAATCTCTCTCTTCAAAATGGTGTGTTAGAATTTTATTTATTCATAGTAATGTAAGGAACAGCACACACTCATAACACTTTAATTTCTCCTGTGAGGGGAGTACTGTAAGAATTCCTCCTGATGCTAATTTTTAAAATCCATTCATTTGTGTAGACCAATTGTTTGATATTTACTCTCTGAATATTCAGTAGCAGAAAATTAATGGCAGGAATTGTTCTGACACAGCAAATTTTAAATTGACGCTAGAGAGAAGGTGGAAATGTATTGGGTAGCTTCAATATGTCTGTGATATAGATTTATTTTTTTTTTTTTCTGATGTAAAACTTTTGGGATCTGCAGAAATACGACACAGAGCAGGGAAGCTCCTTGCATGCACTAACGTATTTTTTGGATGATTTCATGCATGCACTGTCATTCTCCGAATCTCCTTTCAATAAATTACTGTATATCAAGTTTTATATCCATTTAATTACAAAGAAACTTTATAAAGTATTTTTCCTAGGTTAAGAGAGTCCTGGTTCTTTGAGTCTCTGGACAAACATGTGTGGGCAAAGAGTCACAAGCAGTTGTCTCATGATATCTTAAAAACTTAGTACCTTTCAGCTGTGATCTGGCAGTGGCACCATGGACTGTTCCTAGTCCAGGGAAAACACAAAGCTGAGCACATATCCTTAAACCTCTGTGGTGCTGGTTTGATCCAACCCACTATGCTTTGCATTTACAGTGGTCTCGGAAGGTGCCTAGTACAGTTAACTTGTCTCAGCTGAGGCTTGACAGCTTCTTAAGATGTGCTGAATCATTGGCTTGTGGTTGCCTGATGATCATCTTTACATCCTCCTGGCAACATAGAGAGACTGTAAGGCAGGTTTAAAGAAATTTTCTCTTGATTTAATGAACAGTTACAAAAGGACCTTTGTAAAGAATTAATAGGTGCTTCATGTCTTCTGGACAACCATACTGGAAATATTCGAAGTGATCATTTGGGTGCGCTTGTCCAGTGCTTTTGGGTAATATTTCGGATAGCAGTGTCGTGAACTTGAGTTAATGGCAATGTCAAAGCTTATAGGTATCCTTCTAAAACAAATTGTGCAGTCTTGGATGTGAATTGTCCTACTGAATTTAACACACTTATGTGCCTGAGGGAACATAGTTCCTGTCATAGTGAGACACAGCCTGAGCTGGCTGAGGCCAGCTGAGACCGAGGTGTGCCATTTGTGGCTACTGATACAGGGTAGCTTATTTTTACTGAGCAGTCTGACTCCTTGTTCTTCAACTGAAAAAAAGAGAGAGTTCTTATTTTGATTCTTCCAGTTGTGCAGCGTGAGATTTAATTCCACTTCTCTTGCTGCCTCCAAATACAAAGTTTTTTCAGGAATATGGCCTGTGATTTGGTGAGGTTGTCTGTTATAAATCTACTTTCGTTGCAAAGTACATCATGTTGTTATTAAGGCTGGTGGTGGCTGTGTTTACATTGGAAGTACAGACCTTCATAAATATTTCAAGAAAATATTGCAATACTACATGCACTTCCGTTCATAGAGCTTGGTTTGTTTTCACTAGGCCCTAGATTTTTTCTCCAGATTTGCTATACAGATCCTAGAATTCATTAATCACATATTAGCTCTGGGGTGCTAACCCCAACTTCACAAGGAAGTTGAGGGTGCCACGTGAGAGAGGGGTTGGTTTTACTCTTAGGCAAAGCACTTCTTAAAGCAACAGATTTTTTTGCCATTAAGTTTCCTAGTCCCTTGTTGCTCCCTACTGTTCTTTGCTATAGGCTAGTTCTTGATTTCCCTGAGTTAAACTGTGCTGAGTGCTAAAGGAGTTTAAAGTTCTCTGAATACCAAAATTGAATGATATGCATTATTTTTCTTTGCTGAATAACTTGTGCAGTGGCATATGTTTCAATCTGTCTTTCGTCTCGTTCATTAGGCACACATTATCAGTGTATAATGAATGTATGAAGTTATTTCTCTTAGAAATGACAACTATATAAATAATTAAAATAGTCAGAAATCAAAAATTACTGTGGCTTGCCTTGCGGTTCCTACCCTAGCAACCTGACATCACAGAATTATATGGGTAAGGAACGTTGCTTTTGAATGATCGACAAAGGATTCACTTTCTCTGCATGAGAAGCTAACTATTGTCAAAATACAAAAGAAAAAACTAATTTAGCAATAGACCCCTCAAACGGAAGAAGGCTCAGAGGAGATGGGCCAGGGCGATGTGCACATGGATCTCAGGGAATAATGCAGGATGTGACAGATCACAGCCGTTCCAATGAGCTGACTGGATCTCAGCACAAAGGGATTCGGAAGGTGGCCTTTGTTTTAGACAGGCAGCTGTCAACAGCTGAGTGGATCAAGTAGTGGTGTCAGTGTTTCTCCCTGAGCTCGGCCAGACCAGCACAGGGGGAGTGAATAGGTGGCTCAGCCCAACACGGAGTGTAAAAACCGAAGTGAGCAACAGGCTTGAGCTGGCATCAACTCATGTACTCTTTCCCAGCAACTGGGGATGCCCAGCACCCTGCTGGAGATCATGTTCTGGATACCAGTAATGGGAATCACAATGGGATTGTGACTGAACTGTGAATTGCAATTGCTATATATATTTTTTTTTCCTAAGTTTAAGTTTTATTTGTGTTGTGTTATGCAGTATATTTTGTATCTCACCACTAGATCAGAAATCCTGTGTAACGTCAGCCATCTTCAAATAAGTGAATTTTATATTGAACATTATACCTTCCATGCATGGAATACCTGAAAGAACCTTCTCAGAGAATATTGGACTCTGACAAATACTGCTGATAGGGATGGTCTTGCTAGAATGATTTTTACAAGGAAAGCAAGATCTAGGCATAAAGTGTTCGTTCTATATAATTGTTTAATGGCTGAACTGGTACTAAAAGAACCTATTACTTGAAAACTAATGGGCAAGTGAGAGTATGCTGGAGGACAGAGGGTGTAAAATGGTCTGTGCAGATGTAAGCAACACAGGTACTGGCTTTCAAGGCAAATGTACCTAGCAAATAAGCCTAGAAATTCTGCCAGATTTAACATTTCTTTTATAAAAAGACAATTGGGGAAAAAAAAAAAAAAAAGGATCTTCCCTGACAATACTCAGATTAGTGTTACAATGCTTTTGCCTACTCATGTAGATTTATTATTAAATTACAAGATTAAATCAATTGAAAAATTTCCTTAATATCTTCTGGTGATTTTCTACATGTGGTATCTTAGGTTTTTTCACAACAAAGGGAGAAAAATGCTATATTAGTCCTTGAAATCTTTTCCACTCCAAATTTATCCTCTTACCATTTTGTAGTCAGGATGGAAGAATGTTGGTCAGGACTCAAGTTAAATAGTGAGTTAATAGTGTGTAAGACTAGATGAGTATATAAAAGGTCTCATACAGCTGATAAAAATATTAGCCTTTTGTTTGTTTTCTGTAGCTTGAGCATATATTGTAAAGAGTACATAAAAGTTTACTTGAATGAGTCTCTCCTTTTCTTAAAGCTAAAGTATTTTGTGAGGAAATTAAATGCAGTAGATCCTGGTGTTTTATCTGGCAAAGAATAATGTATATAAAATTAATGGGAAATAAAATATCTTTACAAGTGAAAATATAAACAAGATTTCCCCTTTGAAAAAAGTGGGTAACTACAGAAGAACTATTTGAAATACATCAATTATATAACAAATAATTTTTTTATTTTGGGTTTTGTTTTTATTTGAAGTTGGCTACTTTTATGATGTTCACATTAGCTAGCTAGAATTATAATGTGACCTTACGACAGCTCATGTTGATGCTTTCATTTAAAAAAACCCAAAACATTCTGCGCATGTGCAAAACACCTCTTGATTCCAGTGTGTAAGGCTGAAAGACAACACAGATTTCAAAGGATTCAAATGTAATTTATCTTCATCATATGATTCATAAACATTTTTGAAAATGCCCTTTCTTTACTTGACGATTATTATATGATTCACATTATGAGAAATCTGTGTCCTTATATCTCTACTAAACAAGTTTATAGAAGGGTTAGTTTGGTGTGATTGCTGATGTCCTGTTTGATGGGAAATGAAGTAATTTCATGTCTCATGAATAAATACTTCACATAAGATATGCTATGAAAAATATCCTTAAGATATCTGCTGAAAATACTTATGAAGTATTTGAAGACCCATAACTCTATAACTGACTACCACAAATTATATTGAAGTAGGAGAATGAAAAAAGTCATTCTTTTGCTGATGGAAGTTGGCAGCTGTATCACTCATTTTCTTGGTGAAATGGATTCAGTGGAATTAATGTTGGACGTAAAACTTCCTTTTAGAGGCAAAACTCCTTAAATTACAACCTTATAAATATGATAGGTCTTCCATAGGCATAAGAATGAAGATATATGATAAACTACAGGCTTAACTGGAAAAATGGTTTCAAAGCACGGAAGAGAGAGTACACCCATTTCCAAGAACCGAACCTGGGGCTCCTGAGTCACAAACCTCAGCTCACACGGGCAGGCGTGGTGGTTTGGGTTTGTGCCTGGCACTGCAAGCACAGCCCTTAGCTTCCAGTGAAGCCTTTCCAGTGTTTTCAATGGGCAGAATTGTAGACTTTGGGAGCCTTTTTTTGGCTTCCCAAGTCAGAATTCTGTTCCTTTCCTGTCTAAAGAACCTGAAAGAGCCACTTGCATTTTAAGGGTGCTTCTGACCAGGTACTAATCAGTTGCCTTGCTATTATTTGTTTTAAAAGTGGAGGAACTAATACCTTCTATGTTGGACAAATGCCTTATTTATTCTCCATTTCTTTGTGGAATAACTTTATCTGTTTGGAAAGGGGCATTCATAAAGAGAGCAACTGTGTTTCATATAGATCCTACAATGACTATCTGGGTCAGTAAAAATGCCTTTATTGAAATAATTGTTCTAAGGACACTGCCTGTAGGCTTATAGAATTGCATTCATTTAGCTAAAATTGCTAGCATTTACATGAGAGTATGGGTACATTTTTTTCTAATCAGAGCTTTCTTTTTTCCAAGGTAATTTTCTATTATGTTGTTCAATTAAACACACTTTTTAGAGGCATTGTTAGACATCACAAAATTGTCTTCCTCAAATTGATGGTTTTGAATTGGTTAAGTCACTATTATTTTTTTTTTTCAGTTTGTTCTGGCTTTTTAAATGTGGTGGGAGGTAGGGACTTGAACAGCCACGCAATAATTTTTATGTAGATAACTTAAATATAACTAAAATAAAATTGAAGTTCTCTGCCAGCTTTCAAAGACTGTGCCATTATGTCCAAATTTGGATTCAATTTTCCAAAGTTCAGACTTGCTCTGAATTTAATTTCCTAGTCTAGTCCTTGACCAGTTTGGCCCATATAAAACTTTTCTTCTCCAAGTTGCCTCCTCACTCATCCCCTTGTTCTGTTACTGCACTAACACAGTAGTCACTGGGCTCGCTCTGCCTTTCTGAAACCTAATGGACCCTTCCTAAATTCAGTGAATTTGACAGCTGGAGAGACCTTTCTGATGAGTTGTTTGGGGCTTTTTTTACCTTTTGTCACTGGAGCACTTTTTTAAACACTGCAACACGGATTCATTGATGAAGTAATGGATACAAAAGCCAGGTGACAGTCCCCTTGCTCAGGTTACTGTCTGTGCCTACACTGGGTCTTATTCACATGCAGTACTCGAGAAAACTGAAGTCAATCCCCTGAGTCAAGTCAGCGTACTTGAATGCATAAAATATTTGTATCTCTTTGTGGATGCTCTCATACGGAAGTCAAGTATCCTCACACTGCTGTAGCTTAATCTTCTGTGCAACAGGTGATGTCACGTTTCCTGAAGAGGCTTAGATTACAGCAGCACCTTAAAACTGCAAACTGCATGGCAACTTGTACTTGATCTTTTTAACATACTTTATTGCACTGCTTTCCCAGCTTTAGCTGACTTGTTCTTATTTATAGAGAGTATAGATAAGTGCTATACCGTAGAGATTAAAAACAGTATAGATAAGCGATTTTTCTCCCCCCCCCCCACTGTGTGATTCAATGCTTAAATCAGTGATTGACTTTTTATTTGGAGACTGGACAAAAAATGTGACAAGTGACTATGCCAGTCTTTCGAAAAACATTAGTTATCTTATTCAGTCATTGCTTTGTTTAAAAAGCCAGACATCTTAGTGTGTACTTGGATGTTTAAAACAGTATGTGTCCTTAACACTTTAGCTAAAACAAATCTAGTTTAGTTTTCTTTCATAATTTGCCAAGTGGCTTTGAGCACAGGCTATCAAAGTGATGTGGCTAGCAAGATAAGAGGTCTGCAGCTGGCACGTGGGGGTACACTAAATACATCTCATGTGGCTTTGGAGTTAGCAGAAATCTCAGATTTGGGAAATGAGTCAGTACCTCACTTGGGAGATCAACACAGGCATGATAACTACAGGAAAGACATCCAAAATTTTATTTATTTTTTTCTGTCTTTTTTCGAAAGTAAAATGTGACCAAAGCCACTTTCCATCTCTGTTCCCTCAAGGACGAACTCATTATTATTCTGTGTAGGGTCAGGACAGGAAGGAGGTGGGTTACGCTGTGCTTTGCAATAGGCCTGTAAAGCTTAACCAAATAAGACTGAGGATAGAGGAATCAATAGTGTGAGACAAACAAAATAAACTGTGCTGCTCTCTGAATATTACATTAGTGTCACATGTTTTCCTTCCTGTTTTGCGAAAGAAAAGATCTGGTCATATATGCGTGTCTGTTT
The DNA here is from genome assembly GCA_013399365.1 of Pampusana beccarii. Classification (NCBI taxonomy): domain Eukaryota; kingdom Metazoa; phylum Chordata; class Aves; order Columbiformes; family Columbidae; genus Pampusana; species Pampusana beccarii. The sequence goes on from VWYH01000587.1 coordinate 263,870, forward strand.
GTCAGGTGACATGGGGTTAAAGAACCCCCCTCTTTAATGACAGAAAAAGGAAAACATAGACGGGAGGAAAAGGTAGAATACAGAAATGAGTGGGATGAAGTTAAGAACCCAGTGTTTAGTAGTAGCTACAAGTGGGTCACCAAAAGGAAAAGACGGTCCTTCTCACACCCAAACAAACAAAATGCAACTAATAACAACTAAGGCTCATACTGCCCCACACATTTTAGCAGTTTTAGGGTAGGATTAATTTATCCCAATGCAGTTGTCTAAAATGTAGATTTTTATATTTGACAATTCGTATTTCATAATAAAAGAAAATAAATAGGTGCTGTCAAGGAATAATTAATCCCATTACAAAGGCAGGGATCGAGAGAGGATGTAAGTAATATTTTAGCATCATGGCCTCAATGTAAGTGCAGTTGTATCTTTCTGTATAAATATATATGCATGTACCTGTTCTTCCTACTTTTTCTTTTGCTGTGCTTAGCAAAGTGAAAAGTGTTTAGCTGCTTTCTGTCTGTTTCTCTGATGATTTTACTAGTCAAAACACCACTCTCTTCCTTGGCTTTTTAACTCAATGATCTAAATCTGTATACAGATCTGGGGTTTATGGTCAGCATCATGGAAAAAAATCACTTAAAAATAGCCCATGGTGTATTGTTAATATTTTCATTTAATCATCAAACCCTGTGAATTATTGGTTGCTGATTATGAATGCTCTTTATAGTATTCCTGAAATTGTCTGATTTTTGCCATGCTGTCTTTGTGTGGTAGGTTGCTTTTTTTTGTATGAATTACAGATTCCAAATCATTGGAGGGTCAAAAAGTGAAATTCTGAGAAAATTCATAGAAAAGCTTGTATTCAAATATGTGGAGAAAAGGGATACAAATGCCAGTTATTGTGTATTTTTGCCTATATTGCTGTACTGAAAAGATTCTATATATGCTGAAGATCATATTCTGCTAGAGTAAGCCTAGCTTTCCAGGAACACGAGTAATTTCTGGGTAAATATCTAAAAGGAGGAACAGATTCTTCTCTTCCAAAGTTCAGAAGTATATTTCACTCTCACAGCATCCACTTTTAATTGCAGAGCTGACACTGAACACTGCATGAGGCCATTGCATTTTCATTGTTGACTTCATAGAAATAAGTTTTACACGGTTGACTTTACAGGCATTGTAGAACTTCTCTGTGACAGAGTAAAAAAAGTAGTACTGGAAAGCAAATAACATGCAATAGATTAAAACGGTCCAGGCTCTGTCATGAAGGGAAAGAATCCTGAACTGCTCATGACCAATGGAAAATAGATGAAATTACTGAAGGAAACATAATTATCTGGCTTTATGAGGAAGGACACTGCCAGCTATATGGTGCAGAAGAGACTGATATGAGGGTTATTTGCCAAAGAAGCAGGAAATAAATGAAGGGAAACTTAATCCCCACACAGAGTCCAGCAAAACTGTGGATGAATGAGAACGGAGAGTGGAATGCCACCTGCTCATCTGGAAATGCCTTTCCAGAGTCCTGTTGAACGGATACCTGAACAACAGCAACTAGTCCCTTATTGAACTTCCAGAGCCTGTTTCCTGATGATGCAAAGCAGTTGCTCTCATCCCAAAATTTTTACTTTTATCCTTCTCTTTTCTGGTGCTGATGGATAGATTGATACCGCAGTTGCCACTGTAATAGAAACCATCACAATACAGTCAAGAACAGCTTGGTGGGTTTTTTTGAGGCATTCTCTTTCTTTTCAGTAAATCTATCAAGACAAAACCCAATCAATTGGTTTTTAAACACTTGAACTATTTAGAGAAAGATCCATGTGTATGCTGTTTTGATTTATGTAAGTCAGCCAGAAATTCAAAAAGTAGTAAATCTTAAGTAAAAGTTTCTTTTGAAGTAAAAACGTCCATATAACAATATGCATTGAAAAGTCACTTAGAATTAAGTACTTATCCTGGGTCTAGGTTGTGTGTGTATATATAATTTAATTAATTTTTTTGCTACTATAAATTTCTATTTTAAAGAAAGTATTATGTTTTAGTCACTACTGTGGCTAAACCCAGGAGTTCTTAAGAACTCTCAAACAGGACAGTATTTCTTCTTTTGTGCCTGGGTCTAGAGCGTTGCTGCCATTGAAACAGCAAGTTGGGAAAAGAAAATACGTTCATGAAGCAAGAACCACCCACAAGCCATGTACTTAAAGTCTGTATCAGTTAGCACAGTCTGCTTTCACTGAGCCCAGCCTTGTTCACACAGACTGCATCTGGTGTCAGTTGCTACATTATATATAAATAGTTTAGTTTATAATTTTGTTACAAGAATATTGTACCTGGACCATTTGTCGACATTGTGCATCACTTTCACAGCAAGACTCTGCTTGAAAATCATTAGAGACTCAATGAGTCTTACAGATACCATAATGTAAGTTCTCATCTTTCTTCCCATAGCTGGTGGCCCCTGCAGAGTGTGTAAACAGAAATGGAACAGTGTTGGCTACAAGAAATGATGAAATAAATTGTTTAAACAACATCAGGAGTCAGGGTGAACCAGACCGTGTTCTGGTAGTGATGTCCTTTCTGGGTTCTGTAAAAGAAAAACCCTGCAGCATTTAGAACAAGAAATCTCTTCTTCCTTCCCCTTTTAATATCTAATAACATATATATATAATTATATTTTAATTGGTTTTCTGCTTAGTGCTTGAGGGCACAGAACAATGGCACAGTTTGTGCATGGTATGGAGGAATCCCACCGTTGTGTTGACTGTGGTCAATCGTGTGCAATAAAAATATGCAACTGCAGCTGATTTGGGATATTTCTCTCTATCAGTTGAAGAACTATCTTCTAAGGTACTGAGATTTGTTCAAACAATTGTTGCAGGGGAAAAAAAAAAAAAATCAAACGAACCCCGCATCGTGGTTTGGTGTTGCGGTTGTTTTTTGNAGAAAACCTTGAAAAACCTTACCTGGAATTTTTCAAAATACTGATCTACTGTGCCCCTAAGAAAGGGGAAGTTCTCGGTGTTCTGTGATTTCTGATTTATTTATAAATTACACCTTCTGCCCCATTTAAGAAGGGATTAATCTCATCCCAAAATTTGACACAATTCTGGCAATAATTTTGGTGATTAGTACTAGACATCAGTTTTGCCTTTCAGAATAAAAAGTGGCAAGTGTATAAAGCCTGATGGCATGGCTGTGCAAAATTTCATTTAACAGCTCATTGCAGGGAGGCCAAGTTGGATTGCCAAATATATCAAATCACTTTTATAGATCTAAGCTGTCTACCTCCTGATTTTTCTTAATCGTAAATGGTATAACAGATATTGCTATAGTTTTCCCATGCGTTGTAAAAGGAAAGTGTTTTAAATAAGGAGCAGAGCAAGCTGATTTGTTTGGTTAAGTTTACAGATATAGGTTGTATGTACTCCAGATGTTTGCACTCGTTCCCAGAGTCCTGGGGCCCTTTATTTCTCCTGCATCCAGTCTGAACACTCCAAATGTGTCCAGTCAGTAGGCAGTTGCTGTCGGTGAGTTACCAAAAAGGGCTCATCTGTTATATTTATACACTTTTCATCCAAGAATGAATAGTTCTTGCTGTGCTGTTTCCAATTCCAGACATGAGGAACTATGGCAGAATACAAGCTGCTTGCTTTGTTTGCAGCTGATTTTTTTTTGGTTCTGACTCTTAGCACATGTGATAAAAGGAAACGGGAAGAATGGAAATATATGCCAGAAGGTATCTATTCGTCTCTTCTTGGTGTTGAAATTTTGTCTAGATTCTTATCATAGATCTAGTCTGTGTATTTATAATAATATTATGCAGGTATTTCTGCCTCATGAGTTTAGTGTATGTGATATCTAACAGGCTTAGCATGCATGTCCTGGGACGTAAAGGAGTGCTGTTGTCCCTTTTTGGAAGATGAGCAGATAAAGCACTGAGAAGGGAAGTTGCTTGTTCAAGATCACACATGAAACTCGTGGTGAGTTGGGAACAGAAGACAAATCTGTTGGGCTGATGCCTTCAGCAAATCCAGTTTGATTCTGCTTTGGATAGTTCTCGAGCTCCAGAGCCCCAAACCACCGCTCAACTCCTACTGATGACAGTAGTGGTTTTATTACCAGTCTTGGGGAAGGTAGGATAGGGTAGTGCATGAGAATTTTGAAAGCATACTTATGTCATACTTACGGCTACCCATAAATTTTTGGCTTCTGCTTGGGAGAGTTTGCTTAAATGTCTGGTCCTGGGTGTTAAGGACAAAAGTGGTGTTTATCAAAATTGTTGTCAAAATTGAAATTTTTGAGGACAGAAATAGTTTTCAAGGACTCTATACTTGTAGAAGCCCTTAAAAATAGTAGCTTCTTGCTTGAGTTCTCTCACTTCTTGAGTGCAGACTATTCAAAATGCAAGGAAAACCTTTCTCAAACTGTCAATTTCTATTTGTTAGTGGATTGACAATACATCTGAATGACTGCTTTTTCTGTTCATCTGATTTCATTACAAAGTTTATATTTACAGTTAAATTTATTACATGCAGAATTATTCTGTTTAGAATTAGATCTGATTATTGGTGTATGTTAGGTATCTGAGAAACGAAACCAAAGACCATAGGTTCATCAAGTGCTACCAATAAAAAAGAGCTCAAATAACCCTGTGTCATTCCTTCAGTACAGTTTTTTGCCCTCAGTGTAGTTAGATGGGCAGATTCAGTAAGCCCTTCTCTGTGGAGGCTTATATTTCAAAGGTGACTGTGTCATGGTCCTAGACAGGTAAATCTCATCATGTGCACTGGGTACTTGAATGTATGACTTGTGGTGTTATTTCTGACTGTGTTCCTCTCTGATTATTTTGGCATAGGTGGATTAAGGAACTGGCCCTACAGAATTGACTGTTTTCTTCATGGTACCCCAACATATTTAGTAAGATCAGCACCACAGCGGAGTGCAGGGGTGTGTTTCACAGTATTCATTCTTGACACTTTCATATCCTTGAATAAAAAATGTGTTCATAGGGGCTTCTTTAACTGACTATATAAATGTAACATATTGAGCGTTGTGGTATAACTGTGTACTAATATGATATCTGAGTTGCTCAAATATTGCATCACTTATCTTCATATTATATGAAACCTCAGTTGGTTAATATATTAACTTGGGTCACATTAAGATTGATATGGGCAGCTTTTGCAGAGTATGAACACACGAAAAAATCCGATAAGAGCAGTGGTACTAATCTGTTAATACAGAGTGATAGCTAACTCTGTAGATGTTCAGGATTTTCATTTGCACCTCTGTGAACAAAATGTACGACTACTTCTAATACATAAGACTCTGAATAATCATCAGAAATGTCACTTAACAGTGAAGAACCCTCACTTCTGCTTTTCTAGACACAGTTAATCCTGGATGAAATGTCAATAGTTCAGATGAGTATCATTTATTGAAATGACCTTCGTTGCTTAGTAGCAGCATAATTTGTCAGCTAGATTAGAAAATTATAGTTACTGTGAGTTTACTATAATATTTTCTGGTGTTGGAAATGTTAAATCTCAGTATGGGAATGTAAATTAATATGGCAAAGTTCACATGGAGGTTAGTACAGTTGTCATATAATGCTTAACCAATTCAAATTACCTTCTAGCCCTTTGTAGTGGGTCTTTTTATTCAAGAGATTATTCAATATTCTGCAAGCTAAGTGATCTTCAGAGCTAAAATGTCAAACCTGGAACACACTTTTATGACTGAAAAAAAGCAACAAAACCAGGAAACTAGAAATTGGGAGCTCAAATTCATTTTGGCATTGAGTAGTTCATTGCAAAGGAATTTCTACGGACAATTATTGCTATTTAATAACTAAGTTTGGATTTGAAAATAACTTTTTAAAAAAGTTTTTCAGAAAATCTGTTCAAATTGTTTAGCTTAATGTTGGTGACTTTACCCTTCCTACGTTTTACTCTTATAGGAAGAAATCCTGGAATATCTTGAGAAAAGCCTTTTCTCATGAGATTTACAGGGGAAAAAGCTAGTAGATAGAATGAATCGTGTTAAAATGGCTATGATGTGGAATAGGAGACAAGGTATTTTGAATTTAGCTGAGTGAACTCAGCCTCAGATATACGAGAGCCTTGGGAATAATCAAAGCTTTATTCTCTCTTTGCAGTATTACTCTGGTTTTGTTTTCCCATGTGTTGCCACATGGAATGGAGGGAGAGAAAAATACTTTTGGATAATGGAGTACCATTTAAGTAGTTCTTTAATCTGTTTCTTACCAACCAAAGATTTTATGGAATTCTGAGAATATCTATCTTTGTTCCTGGTTTACAAAAAAAAAGAAAAAAAAGTAGTTTAAGACTGATTTAAGTCAAAAGTGTGTTCATGACTTAATGCAGTTGGCTCTGGGTCAGCACTGGATTTCAAATGACAAAAGAAAGTGTGTTCAAAGAAGATAAGGAGTAGTCAGGCATTTTGGCTATATTGTTTTACTAATCTATTTTTAATATACACAGATACTTTGTTTATTGTAGACTTTTCTTAACAGATAAGAAATACTTCATTGAACCAAGTATTCTTTAAAAGACAGAATTATTCCACCATATAAAATGAACAGAATACTCAGAGTTTTCACACTGCGAAGAATAACTCATTTCTTCTCTGAAAATGTAATATGCTTTACTAATTATAGGTTTTCAATTATTTTTGATGCTGTAGCTCTTTATAGGTTTTAAACTGGAAGCTTCAATTCATATGTGAGTATTTTACTAGTTAGGAGGAGTATAGCCTGAGAAGTGTACAAGGTGACATAGAATTTTTCAATGTTTACTACATGACCATTGGCCTTTGTTCTGTTGATGTGTGGGAACATGTCAGAACAAAGTGCCTTATTTCCTGACTTTTTTTTTCCGAACTGGAGCTCCTAGAATGGGCAGAGTATCTTATACATGAATAATAATGCATATTAGAATAGTTCAAGTCTGCTAGTATGTGCCATTCAACTAGGGGAATAGCATTTATTTTTACTCAGATTAGTACTTAGAGGCCTAAAATTGACCTGCAGTTTACATAAGTGACATGCTTTTACAAATGATAAATATAAGCAAACCATCAGCTTTCTGGCATTTTTTTCAGAGAAACGAAGATTTATGAGATTGTGCTGTTTATTAATGTATATGGGTAGAGATGTCTTGGGTATTTTTGTCTTTCCTTAAGAACTATTTCCCCTCTTTAGTTAATCCAGACAATCTGGTCTCAGAAACTCAACAAATGTCATGGAATGAAAATGTGGTACAGTGCGATATCCTGCTCGTGTGTTCTGTTTAAGAAATTGTGAGAGTACAAGTTCAGTCCTTAGTAGGCTTGACACAACCTGTACTGATGTCTAAACAACAGGAAAATACCTGTTGGAGCTTTTACCAGTAGTATACACATTCTTCTTTGTAAATTCGATCAACCTTCTTGTTTTGTTCCTCATAAAGCTACTTCTTTCTCTTTGGATGTTATTTGTGCACAAATATTCCACGTTAATCTTAAACTCCAGGCAAATTTGTTGATACCCTTGTGCATCTCATTCTGTGCAACATGCTTTTAGAAGAAGAAAAGTAGGAAGAAATAGTAAGAAAGGTCATTCAATTCTCTGTGCAATAATCAATATAGACACCTTAGACATGAAGTAGCTTTTAAGAGCTAACATTGGCCTTGTTTTTATAAAGAGCCTTTAGTCTACAATGCTGTTTGAATATAAACTTGTAGATGAACACTGGCAAGCATTGCAACTCTGATCAGAGCTGTAAATGAGATCCTCTGGATGCTGCCTAATTTTTCACCATCTATCCAGTCAACAGTAAATGAAGTTATATGAATCAGGTGGTAATTAGGAATGGACTTACTCATTTTTCCATATTTAAAATTCGCTTGGACGTTGTGGGATTTATGGTTGATTCAATTGTCACCGGATTTACATTCTCCTTAGGAGGGCTGCAAGATATAGGAAGGAGTGAATAATGGGGAGTGGTGGTGGGGAAACATGCATTCTTACTTATTTTTTATTCACAAATAAGAAAACAATTTCCTATTCCTTAAATTGTTTCGAGACATCTTCTTGAAGTACATTTTATTCTTTTGAATTTAGGTCTACATGATAGGATTTTATGTACTACTACCTGCTCTGTGCCATGCAAATCATTCCTAAGGCCAATTATTCCTAAATATATCCCCAAAAAGACCCCTCCAGGAGAAAACTACACGTCATATTATTTTTGACTATATTTGTTAGTATTTTAGAAGCTCTGTTTGCTCAAATAGAAGGACACTTACAAAATATAACTTCAAAAAGAGGTTAAAGGATTTTTTTCTTCCTGTCTCATTAAAATTGTAGTCCGCAACCATGTAGAAAATCTCACTTGAAGTGTAAAAGCAGAAAATATTGTCTTGAATTGTGTGTGATGCGTTCGGCAGGTTCTCAAAGCCAGTTAACAAGTGTTATCTCCTCCTTAAAACTTGAATAATCTGACTGAGGAGGTATAGATCTGATTTTTTTCTGTTTTTCTTCCCCTCTCCAACTTGAATTTGCAGTGTTCATAGAATGCATTCATATGCCTCTAAACGGCACAGCAGTGTTGGGCTGCTTTTGGGCCTTAGCTAGTTGCTAGTAAAACAGGTACTTTGTTGTTGTTGTTAATGGCTCTGCTGAGCTAATCCCTGAATCGAGCGGTGGGAGGTGGAATGTGGATGCCTCAGAGGAAAGGCTCAAGATATGGAAGGTACAAAGTAAGGAGGTGTTTGTAGAGACAAGGAAGAGGGAAACGTTTCCAGCTGTTTCTCTTGCTAAAGGAGGTAGACTCCGTGATAGATCATCTTAGAACCGATCGCTTAGAGAACACCAAAAATTGTATCTTGCCTTAGTAACAATTCTTGTTCTTTGCTATACAGCAGAGCATAGTTTGGCAGTGTTAATGATGGCAGCAGTCATTGATCTACCGGAGAACAGCAAATAGTGTATTACCATGAATATCTATTGAAAGGCAGTTTTTTTATCTTCGGCAAATTTGTTCAAAGTCTGCAAATTGCAATTGGATCACAGAAAACATTGTATTGAGAACATAACACTGAGGATTAAAAGGTCTTAAATCTCCAGTTGCCTTGCTTGACACAGGCATGTTAATGTTACTGAAGGTTTCATAAAAATCACTAGATGTTTTCTGTTTGCAGGGAGGTGGAAGGAGATTCAAAATAAGGCTTAAATATGGTTTCAAGTATTTTTACACTAAAGAAAATTATTTGCATTTTATCTTAGCCTAGTTTTCTTAAAGAAAAGAGATTAATACAATGAAATTATTTGTCCATCCTGTGCCCAATAAGTTGTTAAAACCAACTTTGACAGCAGAATAATATTTTAAAGTAATAGTTACATAGAGGACAGAAACAGCAAAGGTAACACTATGATGTGAGTCATAATACGGATCTGGCAATGCTATGATGTGGCTGGTGAGCTGATGCGTACTCGCTGCCCCGACCTGCATGGAGCAGAGCAGGCAAATGGACTAAAAGAAAGCTGAGGGTTTGGAGGATGTGCAACATAAAATGTTACTTAAACACTGAGAAACAATATACCTATGCTTGAATATAAACATGTTCAACTAGCCTTTAGGTCCTGAAACTAAAAATGACTGACTTGTTGTCCAAGGGAGTGAAAAATAAAGACACCCAAATAATAAAATCTTCAAGAAAAAAAAGATTGCTGCATCAATAATGCAATGAATTATGGCTAGTAATGTAGTAAGGAAATCTGAAAAAACCTCTCCTTTCTTCATCCATGTCTTTAGCCTGACAATGTTCCTTTAAAAAATGGTGCTCTTTTTTTTCTTTTTCTTTTTCCTTGTTTTATTTTTTCTCTTTTTTCTCTTTCTTTTTTTTCCCTTTTTTTTTTTCTCCTCTTTTCTTNCTATAGCTGACCAACCCTTACACAGAGTCAAGGCCTTTTCTGCTTCCCACACGACCCCTCCAGCGAGTGGGCCGGGAGTGCACAAGAAGCTGAGAGGGGACACAGCTGGGACACTGACCCCAGCTGACCAGAGGGATATTTCACGCCATATGATGTCATGCTCCACAATAAAACTAGGGAGAAGGTTGCGGGGGGGGCACTGCTAGGAGGTCAGCTGGGCATCTGTCGGTGGTGAGCAGTTGTTTTCATTCGCTTCGCTTATCTTTCTTGAGTTGTTATCTCTCTTTGTAAATTTTATTATTATCATTAGTAGAATTTTATTTCAATTATTAAGCTGTTCTGATCTCAATGATGAGTTTTCTCACTTTTACCCTTACACTTCTGTTCCCCCCACCGTGCTGCAGGGAAGTGAGCGAGTGGCTGTGTGGTGCTACTTGCTGGCTGGGGTTAAACAATGGCACTTTTCTAACGAGTCTGCAGAAAGCCTGCTATGAGGAGAGGGTGAGCACAGAGGAAAGGTTTGGGCAATGTATCCTTCTGTGTTACAGGAACACTGATTTATGGTTTGGGGTCTGTCTTCATCGGGTTGATTTGTTTTGTAGATTGAGTATTAAAATGACTAGCTCTGGACAAATCCTTAGCCTGCTGAGAACATTAAAATGTCATAGAGTTTAATACAGAGTAATTGGAGAGAACTCTAGTTGCGAAGGAGATAAAGTGAAATTCCTAAACCAGATTTTAAGGCTGCTGTGAACCCTTTTTGTCTGTCTTGAATAAGTGTGTTCCACTTTAATGAGATTATTCTGAGGCTCCCATCAGGTTTTATGCACAATTTTCTGCTGGTTTTCCAACAAAGACTTCTTTCTGTTTTTCAAAAGAATTTCCTTTCTATTGGGTTAACAGTAATGTCTTTATAGCTGATCAAATGTAGTCAAGTTAACTGCCAGGCAAATTATTATAAACAATTATTGTTCTGATTCATATATCACAGTTATGTTTGTTTGTTTTGTTGATATTTACTTATTTTGGCTACCTATTCAAGTTTCTTTTTAGCAGCCCTTGCAATCTAGTTGCAAGAGCTTTTCTTTTCTTTTCCTCGTCCCAGGCTAGTTGCAGTTTTACATTTTAGGGATATTATTTCCCTTCTGCATCCTGTCATCCTCTGTGAGGAAAAAGGAATTAGAAACTATTCAGGAGGAAGGCAAATAGAAGAAGGGTAAAGGCAACCTATAGCTTAGCATCATTTGCATACCATGTAGAATGCAGTTCAACTAAGTCCACTCCCTGTTGTTACGAAATAAAAATAGCGCACATCTTAATTTTGTTCTTCAGCCATTGTTTCTCCCGAGAGAAAAGGGGTTATTGTAATTCCAGCTTAGTGGAAATATGTAAAGCTTTTACTCATCTTGTGCATAAAACTGATAACCCATGCAGTTGGGAGTGCTTATTTATTTCTTATTAATTCATTTCAGTCTTTATAAGTCAACTGAGCATTCAGCATTTGTAAAGTGATTCTGGAAAATTATTTTGCATAAGTAATAGTAAACACTGGCATTGCTTCCTGGCAGGGAATGAAAATGATTCATGCAATTCCCAGTGGTCTAATGAGCAGAAACAGGGACCGGAGCCATGAATAGCTCACTGGCTGAAGTTTGGCAGCAGAAAAAGCCATGATGATCAGCTGTGCCTTCACTAGCAAGCATCTTTTGAATCAGTGGGAATTACTTATAGTGAGGCATAGAGGGGCACAGAAGAAAGATTTGGCACACAAATTTGAAGCAGGGGGAGATGGAGAAAGAAGAAAATCTCATACCTGGAAAACAAAATTAGCTGTAAACAGTGTTTTGCCTTCTCCTATTAATTTATCAAGATTTGTAACAATGCCAAGAATTTTTATATTCTGTGAAGCACTCCAGCAAGCTTCCAAAGTACGCCCAAGATTTTACAGCCTGTGCAAATTCAGTGCTGCTAGGTCTGCCAAGCTCTCGGTATTTAAATGGGACCTGATTACTTCAAACAATTTCATTGTCAGCCGTTACACAGGAAATTCTTCCTCTTTCTCTTGTTTGTTTTTAAATCCAGTTTCAGCTTAATTGTAATTTGGATTTTTATCTTCAAAAATCAGCAAGTGAGCCAATGAAAGCACTCTATATAAACATAAATAACAGTGGTAATCAGATACCATAAATAAAATACATGAAACAGAACCTCATCAAGAAATGAACTGACACAATTTTCTCATTTCTCTTTTTGTTTCACAACAGCTAGATTGTCAGATGACTCATCTGCTTTGATTTGAAATAAGATGTGTGTCTGTAGATTCACTTACTTATATCACTGCCTTTTGTCAGTGTGAATTAGGGAGGCTTTCAAAAAGCTGAGCAACTTAGAACGGTTTACAGTTGCTATTATATTGTTGGGATATTTTGTTTTCTTCACATCCATTGTTGTCGTTTAAGTATTTGTTTGTGCTATCATGCAAAGACCATTGCAGACAATACTTGTCTTTCCATTGACTGCAGGAAATTTGTATCAGCCTTTCAGAAAGCTTTGACTCATTCTGCTGACTTCAGACCCAGCATAGGGTGTTTTAGTACTTCTACATATCATGTTCGTTGAGTTTACAGAATGCTCTCACTCCAAGTGAACGCTTAAGTTTAAGCACTTGAGTAAGTGCATCTGAATCGATGCTCTTAATCAAGCTCAAAGGAATCGGATACTTCCACATGAAGGAGGATTACTACTGTGAGCCAGGTTGACAGGGGAGGGCTGTGTGTATGGAATGTATTTCCTACAACCTGAACTGTATTCAGTTCCCCCAATGCTCTGTTCAAGCCAGAAAAATGGCAATACCAGAAAATAATTTCCATATAAATTCTTGCATGATTTCAAAGGGAATTATCAGTGAAATTTTGGGTAATTTCAAGTGTATTTGTCTAATGAGTGTTAATGAAATAATTAATGGAAAAATATAAACTGATCCCAGCATTTTTAAGATAAAAATATTGAATTGAATGCAGAATGGGAATAAACTGAGTAAAAAAGAGTAAGGAGAAATGAGACTCTAATATAGAGGTTTTTACATTACCTTGCAACCCAGGTGGTTGTTTCATGCAACTCTGTAGTCCTTTTTACCGTTAATAATGAACAACTTTACTATAAAATATATGAATATGAACATAGCTATCACAAAAGCTACAGGAAAGCCCATTAGTAATTACTACAAACACTAGAACAAAAACCAACCCTACTCTTTTGCTGTCTGCACATGGTAGTCATCCTGGCTCAGTGAGCTCATTAGAAAAACAAAATGGTTTTGTTTGATCATGACGTAAATGGTACTCTACAGGGACTTTAGCAAGTGTTCTCTAAAGCAAAGCCAGTGTATGAAGCCCATGTTCTTCTCATGGGGTGTGTGTGGGGGGAAATAAGTCACAGCACTCTACATACCACACTAGTACTTTTTAAAATCACAGTATGTGGAAATGACGACTAAATGCAAATACAAGATAACAGCAAATACGTTCACGGATTAATTTTTACAATAGGATTATCTTGATTTATTGAGAAGACAATTACATTTAGCTGGGTAAATTAATAATTAAACACTTCGATTTGGTTCCAAAATCCTTGCCAAACAAATATGGAGGCTTTTAATTTTCTTACCCCAAAGGATTGCTTTGTTGGTCCCAAAGGAGTTCTCAGCAGCTTTCTTGGATTGCTTGGGATCCCATCCTTAAAGCCTTTTTTTTTTTTTTTNGGTCTGTCAGACTGCCAATAGAAATTGAAAATGCTACAAATAACCAAACTAAACATTTGAGACCACAGAGAGACATGCAGTAACATTCAAAGCAAGTTTGGGCGAATGATCAAGTTTAAACCAGTATGATGTCATGCAAAAATGCTTTGAAAACCGTAATTTATCAATGTTAAAACAGAAGGAGGTGCTGAGAGGAATTTCCACGGGTAGCTGTTCTGCATACAGTATTATTTGTTAATTGCAATAAAGATATGGGTCAAATAGAGATATATGGATTACGTTTGCTAAATCTATAAGACGCCAAGCAGGCAGGGAGGGCAGTTTGCTTTGTTGGTGCAGGGAAAATGAACCATGGATTGTTTAGGTTCCTTTTGGTTCTTTGATTGCCCTTTGAGGAAAAAAGGTATGGATGTAATTTTAGGTCATGTCCTGCAGTGAGCTTTGTATTGAATAGTTACTGTGTAAAAACTGAAGTGAAACCCAGCAATGAACCATGATTACCAAATATAAAGCACAATACCTTCTCTCTTTTGTAAAGTAAAGCTGCTAAGATGAGCCAGAAAGGTGTGCTCCTTTGCTTTAGAGGAATATTGAAAATCTGGGTGATTTTTATTGATTTCGGAGACTGTAAAAAGTTATAGATATCAGCTAGCTAGAGACCACAAATGAGGTCAGGGACATTTATCTTAACTTTAACTTGTGGGGTCACTCAGTGCATCTTTAAAAAAACAGCTATGCTCCAGATCTTGCCCATATTACAGCACAGAACTCTTTGTTGTTAAAAAGCAGTGTTCAATTGTATAAACCATATGGTAAATTCTAGTAAAAATAACTTTATATGTTTGTATTGTGAAGCTAACTTGAGTCTCATTCAGTTTGTTGAATGTATTTAACGACAACAGCACAGAAATACCTTCAAGGATATGAATACCAAGAGCTCAAACGTTGCTGCAATGTAAGCAGTGTCAGTACCTCCCTAAGGAAATATTTTCTCTTTCTCTGTTGGTTTCTCTAAATTCATCCTCAGTAATATTTTGTGGGGAACGAGGTTTATATGCAAAAAACAACTCTGAAAGTCTTCTGCACAATACAGCCAGCAATACCTACCTGAGATTCCTGCAGTATAATCATACCTTTTGCAACCACATTACTCAAAAACGAAATCTGTTTTTCCTTTTTTTTTTAAAAAAACCCACGAAAGCACTGTCATGTAAATCAGACTTCAGCTTTGGTTTTTATTTTTATTTCCATCCACAGAGTTCAGTGGGAATTAATTGTCCTCCCCTTCATGGGAACAACTTTGGGATTTTGTTCCCTTTTATAAAATCTTACCTTTTTATAAATATTATTTTGTTTATTAAATTGCTAAGCTAATAGAACAGAATAACACAAAGAGAGACAGCTCAAGAATTGCAAACACAGAATAATTAGGAGATCAATAAACAGTTCAGTAATTCTGAGATGACTTTGAAGTGACCTTCCAGAATAAAAAAGCCCGAAGCTGTGTAGGACATACAAATTTTAAATGATAGTTACTGTGCCAAGAGAATTCGAGTAGGTTGGTAATGTTGATTTAGCTGTCTTAATTATGTTGAGCTCTGCAAGTCACAGAATAAAAGAGCAGTGGTGAGAACAAAAGAAGTATATGCAGTAAAGAAATTCTCATGAAAAAATATACATGAAAGAAACAGTCAAAGTGAAATAATAAAATGAAATAAGGAAGCAAGGACTGAACACAGAAAACTAACATTATAGCAATATTCAACCAAAACCTCCTCCATAATTCCAGGTAAAGCATAATTCCATTCTGAAGCACTGTATTTTAACTGCCTGTATCATCAGTAATGAGACTAAAAACGAGGACTCTTGTATAACAATGTGAGAAATGACACCTTCAGACTCACCAGTACAAACTTTGATCATGAAGTTGTGTGCTGTTCTATTGTGTTTTGAGGTCAGGTAGAGAAAAAAATATTGTGCTTTCATATAATTTTCCTGTAACACTTTACATTTCCCCAAGACTGATAACAATACTGTTTGATTTTCTTTAAATTTTAATTTTTCAAGTGACTCTGTCTTACATATGTAGAAGGGATTTTCAGTCCAATTGTAGTATTTCCTATGTAATGTTCCAAAAGTTCCTAATCTATGGGAGATAAAAAGTTGTGGGAGAAAACAGAGTGATGCAAATATGTGAAGCTGTGATTGTATGTTGCAATGTTCATGTCTCTTCTTGTTATTTTTTTTTAGTGCTATTTGAATGTCTAACTTTGTTCAGTTACTACTGCTTAGGTACATTTCCCTTTACTCTAGACAGACATATTTTATGATTGAATTGCTATTGTACTTTTTGACAATTAAACAGTTGAGAAATAAAGACAAAAGGTATTTTTTTAAGTCCAACCTCCTCCTCCAGTAAAGGCCATATAATCTTTGCTGTATCCATCACTGGATACAGAATTGTTGGAGTAGTACATCACCTGTGCCATCAGCAGTTTTTGTAGATGTGGCTGATGTATTTCACACCTTAACTGGATGAAGCTGGAGCCAAAACTGCAGCAGAAGCTTCCCTGTGGGCTGCGCAAACCTAATGTGATACTTGTGCTGTGATAGACTGTTCTCATATCACATCTTCTGGTGGGGAGAACAGGAGGAAAATACCAAAACAAAACCAATGCAAAACAATAAACAAACAAAAAAACCCCAAGCAACAACAACAAGAAATCCCCAACAACAAAAAAACCCAGGAGGAAAACTAAAGGAGCAAGGTGCTTCAGTTTGGGGGATGATGAGCTCTGGTTTGATAGCCTCCCAAAGTCAGCTTAATTGCTGCTGTTTACAGTGTGTCTCTAGGAGCTGGCAGTACTTGCCCAGGTAAGCTGTGTTAAATAATTGCTTACAGAAGAGATATTTGGGAAAATTATGAACTATTTGGCAATAGAATGTAAACAGAGAACAAGTTATTGGTTTATTCCAAATTGTTTTCCAGTGACAAGTTTGAAGAAATCTCAGCAGAATGAAAACAAGGGAATAGGAAGATGATGTCAGTCTATAAAAAATAAAAAAAGATGTAGTAAAGGTTTGCTTGGTTTTGCTTCTTAGACAAATAATACCAGATGACCACTGCTGTGTTTCCAGCTTCACATTCCGGTGTAAAACAGCACATTTCTTTTCAGATAACATTTCTGATAAGCCTATGACAGTTTAATTTCAGTTAACCATTGCTAACAGTGTGAATGTACAAAGAAAGCAGGCAGGCATGCAGTCATTGAGTGTATATGTAAATGAAGTAATCCATTGTGTTGGGTCATTGTCAAGTATGTTTATTACTAAAAATTAACAAAAAAAGCTCTTCCCCCATAATTCTGGAAACCTTTCTGCCTGACTGACACTTACAGAACATTTTGTCAATAGTTATGCAAAACTACCTGCGGCTGTAATAAGTTGAAATGTTAGAAGACTGGAATATTAAGTCACAATTTTATTGTTGATTCAGTGTTCCATGTGCATGTCTGTTAAGTGACTGTATTCTGAAGTTTAACTATATTTTAAATTTTCCTTTCATTTTGTTCACTTTCAGATGGTGTCACTCTTGTCTAAATAAGTTGTAGTTACCGTCTTGTTTTTGGAGGCATACGGGATGTTCTGTGTGGTGCTGACTCAGTTAATTAGAGAATTGGAGGTTCTGGAATTTAATGTCCTCCTGAAAACTCTGTTGTGCTATAGGAATTATCTGTTTTTACATCGCTGTAATTACTATTTAGCACTTTAAGTGCTTTACCCAGTATTCATTTTATAATCCCCTCTACTTGTGAGGTAGAGTCAAGCACAGTTTCTTCTTGAAATCATGGAATCATTTAGGTGGGGAAAGACCTCTAAAATCAGTGTGAGATCCTTTGTAACTTCTAAGAGACCTACTGATCACAAATGACTGCCAAGACCTGTAATGATTTAACGTTGATTGTTTTCAACCACCAAAAAATACATTCAGATAATTTCCACAAGTACCTGGCATGGAATTGCTCTGTGGAGTGATGCTATATGCTGATTTGGTTTTGCTGATCCAAATTGTATTTGTTATTCCATAAACACTCCTTAATTTGTCCTTAGGGCAAAGAAATGGTAATACACAGCTTCTCAGTAGGTTAATGTAACATAATGGTTCTCTGTGGGGAAACATCATTACTTGTAGAAAAGGAAAAATCTCCATGTGCAAAATTAAGAAAAAAGAGGGTGGGTGAAGAAAAGGAACCCTCCACCTTTACTCAAACTTTTTTCCCCATTGAGTTGGACAGAGCATAACTGCATTGATTTCATGGGACTGCTTTTAGAAAAATTAGGAAGAACAGAAGGGGATCACTTTGAAGAAAAACTTGATTTTTCTGCACAATAGAATACCATTCTCAAAAACCTGAAAAAAAAAAAAAAAATCAAATTTGCCTCAAAAGAACCCCTTCTGTCACTCTTATTCATGCTTGGCACCCCGTGCTGAAATTAGTTCTGTGGAATCAGTTATTAAAATCCGTGTAAAGGCTCTCATTAACTTTGCATTGTGCCCTACAAATGGGTCTCTTAAATGTATAGGCTGTTCAGCAAACGCTTGGCATCTTAAAAATAACAGACTAGTCATTATAAACATGCAATAATATTGTAACAATATGATTGTTGCAATGCAGATAATTTACTGGGCACTCTATACATACGAGAATTACATTTGTGTGGCATAATAAAAATCAACGATAGTCTTTCGTTTGATTTCAATAGGCTTTGGATCAGGCTTTCTGAGAAAAGTACCATTAGCTGTCAGATGTGGTTTTGAGACTATATGTATCAATCTGATTAATTAGTAGCAATCTAAAATGTTTTCATGAATGCTTTTTTCAAATTCGGGCTCACATAAAGAACTCTGTAATACCCCATTGTTGTGGTTCCTCCTACAGCCCTTTTAAATTCCTGTTATTCCCATTTGATAATAAATTTAACCTCCCTACCAACATAATTGATTAAATAACAGGGATCATAATGAAATTCCAGTAATGCTTTCTGCGTGCAAAGCTGAAAAGGGAATAATTACTGTCAAAGAAACTTCTGGATTCATCTTTCTCAGATTCTACTTCTTTTTTTATAGAGTAGAAGTACTTTTAATCTTTTAAACTTCTCCAGTTCTGTTGTACTGTGTAAATAAAGATGCTCTTTTATTCTTTCCTTCTTACAGTGAGACAGCACATAGAGGTGACCCTCACATCGGTGTGTTCCTATGCAAGCCTTTCTAAAGACACAGTTTGTACCCACAACAGGTCTTGCTTTTTCTTCTGGCAGAGCATTTAGTATGTTGGAGATTGACACGTTGTTGTCCCCATGTTAGGGCTGAGGAGGAAGCGCAGCTTGAGTTTATATAACACTGACATCAGTATTCATTGTGTCAGTGTTATTTAAGAGGAGTTAGAGCTCTACGGATTTCAATAGTTCTGCAATCTTGCAATTCCATCAGTTATTTTATTGCAATCTATCCCTTTGAAATGTGATCTGAGAATTATCCAACAAGCAAAGCAAAAAATCCAATTAGAAATAATTTCTGCAGAGTTTTACTCCTAACTTATTGCTTATTAATTGGAGCAATGAATTCTGTAGCTTTCATCAGCAGCCAATTTCAGCCTGCTAAGAAGCATGAAGTTTTATCTTCATCAAAAAGTTTTGCTTTAAAGAAGCTATATAAAAATTGATTATAATGAGTATTGTATCTTTGGCATTAAGAAAGATAGTTTTGTTTTCATCATTAAAAAATTAACAAGATTTTTATTAACTGTTTTCTTAAATCCCTCTGGCTGATAATATTTTCTCTTTGCTTATATTTTAGTGAAGTACAATCATACAGAAAAGGAGTCTTTTATCTTTTAACTGCCACGTTAGGCTAAAAATATTTGATTGTAATTTCTGTCCCTGAATATTGAATATATATTTTTTTAATCTGTTGTTAGGTATGCTAAATATCATGCCTATATTTACTTATTTCCATGAGTCTTTCACTGAATTATTTTTATATGGGTGAAGGTGTCACAAATAGAAGTTTTGAAGAATCCATTTTTTGTTCTGGTAATGGTGTTGCAGCATACTAAATTATGAAGAGTTTTGCACAAGTTTATTACGGTAACTTGTCAAATATAGACATTGCATTTGCCTGTATACAATGAGTCTGAGCTCAAGATATTTCACGTCTTCAAAGGAATCAGAGGCACTGAGGCAAACCATAAAATAAGACTAGGATGGGATTGGATGGGATTTTCCTAACCAAATTCTTCCACGGACAAAGTAAATTGTTGAAAATGAAACAGCTTTGAAGAAGGCCTTTCCACAGTCTTTCTACAATATAAATGTTACTTTTGGTGTATAGCGGGGCTTTTTTTTTTTTTTTTNACTTTGAAAGCATAGGAAAATCATCCAATCATTTACTGTTAGTCTTTATTCCTGGAAGGGTGTGGTTTCCCTCTCGAATCTCCTTCTCTGTCCACATCTGACTACGGGAGTCACTTGGATTGTTTCTTTATTCCATCTACTGTCTTCTTCATTTCTATTCCCTCCCAATACCTGTATGTAACAATGCTCTCAGAGACAGGAAATGGTGTAGCAAATAGTAATTTAACTTAATCTTCTGGCGTCCTTGTCATGTCAGCTCTGTGGGATTGCTTGCTCCAGGCTTCCCAAAATTCTTCACGGACAAGGAGAAAGAGAGAGACTGTGTCTACTTAGCCAGGCTTCAGCAGGGAAGTTGCTTCTCTGTGGTAACAGTGCTCGCTTCCATAGTCAAGCTGTGTAAAGGGGTGTTTGGGCCACGAGGGAGGAAAAATGAGTTTTTAAAATGGATTAGCATCAGATTTTCTTTTACAGCTGTTTATACCTGCCATCACCTCTGATAAATATGCTTTCACAACTGCCTTCAGGTGAATGTCTAAGATTCTCTCTTCTGATAAGCTGGTTTATAAAATAGCTTGAATATCTTCGTTATTTCGTGTCTCATCCTCTCACCTTCTTTTCATCATTTTTCCAGCTGATGGATAGACAGACATCTGCATGCTTGGAAAATGCTCCAGGGCTTTTGCCGATTTTGAGTAGTTTGAAGTGCTGCACATACGTTCTGCACCTTCTCAATGAATGCAGACTACAGCAGATCCTTGCAGACCTTCATTGTTCTCCTCCTTTCATGGTATCACAGGCAGTAAATAGCCAGGCCCCACAGTCTATTTATGGAAAGAAAAAAAGCCTCTCAGTGGGATGTCAGTGTCAGTTTTTCATGGAGTTTTCAGAATGTCATTTTCTTGGCATAAATGTTACTGTAATTAAGTATTCTCCATGCACCAAAATTGATTCTCCATTCTGCAGTTTATAAACTTAAGCATTTCTTTGTGAATCCACAGCTCATCTGCAAAGAGCTGTGCGTGTTTCACTCAGCATGCTCCATTTTCATGTTACTAATAGAAGCTGCTTGTTTAAGAGGGAAAAAAAAAGGCTATTGAAATATAATCAGACACTATATGGGTTGTTGTTGTATTAATTCTATTCTAATTATGTTGTTGGCATCCAGATGACTCACATTGAATCTAAAAATAATGTTGATAGAAATAATTCTCTCATAGGTGAAAAATTTATCTACTGAGAAAGCATATGAATTATTATTTACCTGAGACTAAATCAAAATGTATTTGATGTGATTTTTAGTTATACCAAATAAAGAAACAAAGATGAATCCTCACTTTAAAATCCTGTTTAAACATACAACCTTGCTCCCTCCCCCAGGCACATATACAAAGAATGCGGGATTGTTCCTGCAAAACTTTGTTTATGTTGGCCTTCTCTCTCTTGGATGTGTTCATCTGAACAGATTAAAGCGATACTATGAGGGCATTAATCTGTATATTTTACTTTGTCAGTAAAATCAATCAGATTTGGCCTATAGCTTGAATTCATTTTACATGTTGTATGACTGGTATGCATTTCTAGACAACTTCATCTCCGTTTTTTATGTCATGTGATATGTCATTTCTCCTTAGCTAAACAGTACTGGGCCAAGACTGTTCTTGGAAGTTTCTTAAGCCGCTTCATAATAACTAGTCACATAAAGTTGTCTTATAGGAACAGGAGACAAAAAGATGATGGTTGCTGGTTACTTTTAATAATTGAACTAGTTTTACATTTTTGTAAGGGACTTAGAAAATAAGAAAGTATTTTGCACAGTTCTGATTTAAAGTTTTCTTATGTATAACTGGTACACCGATCCTAGCTGGTTGAAATAATTTGACTCTCTTCCTTCCTCTCCCCCGACCCTGCTAATAATATATTGAAAATAGTTTTAATTATTTCACACCTGAAAAGGAAAAACAAGGGGAAACAAAAGGGGTTTTTTGTCTGTTATATGTTCATTTAATTATGATTTTCTAGCTCACAATTGCCTAGGTACATGAGTCCTAAGAATCACATTAATGCAAACCGTGGGAAGAGAGGAACCATTTAAATGTTACCTGTTCTCCAGCTGAGTCAGGCGAAAGGGTTGTACTTATCAGCTGGCTGCCAATTTTTAAGCTGTTACAATAGGTGAACTTTCCATTGTTGTTGGTGCTGCTTGCTTTTATTATTTTTCCTGCTTTCTCTTGCTTGAGGTTTTTGTAATACCCAACATTGACTAGTACCTTTCAGAGAATAAATGTTTGTTCTCCTTTTTACTCTAAATGTAGCAGTTCAGTAAATGCGTTTCTGCTCACTGCATCATCCATCCAGGTTGTATCCCCTGGAAAGAGGAATACATGTCTTCATAGGCCAGCAAGGAAAAATTACAAGTAAAATACTCATTAATTTCTTATTTGCTGTAGGACCTTGGAAAAGGGAATCTCCAAAATAAAGTATTTTTTCATTAATTTGGGGCTGTGTCATTCATCTGCTGCAAGAAGTGAAAGGCCAATGTTCTTACCCTTTTAGTGGAAAGAAGAACAGTTTCAAGTTCTCTTTGCTGGTCCAGACTGAACCAGGTGGGACCTTGCAACAACCAGCAATTTGTCTGCTTACAAAAAGTCAGAATGCCAGGATTAAAGGAAAGAAAAGTAAAGGCGGAGAAAGTATTCTTGTGACCTAATGAGACCCAAATGCAGAACAGCAAACAGAGAAGACTGCGGGGGAAAATTCTGCTCTCAGAGGGTAAGTTTGCAGCACATGCAAGCCATCCTCTATTGTTTGGTCTTGCTTGCTTGCCAATCAGTCAGTAAAACTGGCTGCCAGTAAGGAATGATTATAGCTTTAGTTCTGTGATTGCTCCTCTTTGCCGGAGAGTGTTCATTAGGAGGAACATTACTATTCCATTCTTTCTTTTAGCACTGTAGGATGCTACTTGATTTTTTTTTTTAACTGTTGGCAAGGTGGAGGGAAATCTGAGAATTCATTTTAAGGGGGTCTGTGATAGTTGTTCTTTTTAATTAAATACTTTCAAAATGCCTTGAAGTCAACAAGATCTTTTTTCTCCAATCTCCCTAACTTTTCTAACAAACTATTAAAACTAATCTTGCTTCTAGGCTTGTGAAGCACCATGGGTGGGAAAGCCAATTACATCAATATTTTATTTTTGAAAATAGCACGTATTTTTTCCCCCTATCGAGACCTGTTACATTTCCAGCAGCATTCAATACAATAGAGTACTGTTAAATATACCATTGGCATACAATCAACTACCATTTATTTTACTGCTGAGTGATTTGTTACAGTAGATAGAAACCATTCAATACCATTGACAAACAACAGACAGTCCATAGCTCTGAATTACTGTTAGACCGTTTTTGTAATGAACAGAGACTTAATTTCAGCTCTGTTTTCTTATGGGTGCCAGACAGAATTGTGCAGAGCAGAACAACAGCTTTATTTATTAAGCCTTGCAATGCAGTTTTGTCTAATTACTGTTGATTTGTCCAACAATAGTCAATGACCTTCCTCAGGGAAGGTGAAACAACTCCTCACATCTGATTTCCTACTGTCATGAGATCTTTTGAGAAAAACACCGGATTGTCTAATTGATTACCTAGAAATATTACAAACAAGTAGCGTTTTAGAGGCCTTTTGGGTCCTGCTGTACTTTAGATATAGAAATCTCCCTTTCTATGACAATATTCTGGCAAAAAATTAAAGGAACTTCAGAGTTTTCAGTCGTGCCTGTATTAGGAGACTCAAGGGTCCACTCTGAAGTGTTGATGTTGTGCAAAAAATTTATTATCATTAATGAATTTCTGAGATCAGACGAAGTGTTGTGGAATTTATTCCATCCATGCTCTGTAAAACAAAAGGTATGAATCACACAGCGCAGGTAGATTGCCCTGGCATACCAATGCACATCTGGCACACAAGTGTTGGGTGCCTTTTTATTTGTTGGCCAACAACCAGAGTTTACTTGAAATGATGAGGCAAAAAAGCAAGCAAAAAAAGATACAGTTGTATAGTTCTCATCTATGTACTATGAGCTATAGACTAGACTCTTGTATACCTATAAACTTCAGCAGAATAGCATCAGTGGCTCCTCTGCAATTCTTGTTCCCATCTCCAGACTCGAGAACATTCCATAGCAACTCAAATTTAGTGGAGTATCTTCCATCCTAATTCATGCAGAGATACTCACAGCAAGTTCTCGACACTCTTGCAGAGTTAACTCTATCAATAAATGGCACTATACCTTTGCAAAACTCCTTAGTGAGTTTATAGAGTAAGCTTATGACACTGTCATTATCATTCAGCCTCAGTAATAAGAGTTTCTTTTGAGTTCATTTTCCTTGGGAAAACTACAGTCCTTGTCCTGTTAGGTTATGAGAAGAAGATAGATCTAGATATCGTTGACAAAAACCTAAAAGCATAACACACGGATGGGGACAGGACTGCTTTCCTTAACAAAAAGAAAAGCTATGCCAGCTGTTCAGAATTAAGAGCTATATGTGGATCCTCAGTTGAAGATAGTTCATAGCTATTGAAGATATTATATTCTACAGATAATGATAAAATGGGATCCCTGCCCACCCAATGATATGCTTTTTCAAGACAACAAATACAAGAAGCGTATCTACTTAAACAGGGAGAGAAATGTGCTCTGATATACTGTAACAAGAAGTAGGATAATACAGTCAAAAGCTGTATAACAAATAGAAAGCCTCAGAAATGCTGGATCAGTGTGTTACCACAAACAGAAGCTATTAAAGAGTAACTTAAAGTTTTAATGGTAGTGCCTGAAGGAATATTTGATCAAATATACAGCTTATTGAGCCTGCAACTATAGTAATGAGTCCATTATAAACTAGAATTGTTTTATTCTCTGGAAATACCAGTGGTGGATTTTTTTGTTGTTTGTTTGTAGTTTTTTCTTTTTCAAATTCATGTTATTTAAAAAGGTCTTATTGTGTAACAAGAAACAGAATTTAAACACACTAATAGAATGTAATCTGTGAACTTTTTGAACATATGATTCTTCAGGTTATTGAATGAATACCACTGGTAAGGACTGAACTAATTGGAATAACTGGAGTCCACTAATTTCTTACCAATAACATTTGCTTCCTGAAGAAGTGAGCTAAAGAGACTTGGGCTGGATGGTCTGAAATGTCACCACAGGGAGCCTGCAATCAAAGAATGCTTTCCATTAAATTTTGGTCAGCTATAATAGCAGGAGAGTTTTGGAATATGTGGCCACCCTGAAGGGCATGCTGCCTTCACTAAAATGGCATAGTTATCAAATACTGTTTTTTTCAGTAAATATGTGGCCTATGTGCACATAGCTTGAGGCTCTGGGATAGAGTTAGTGGCCTACTGAAAGCTTTGCACTAAGATCTTCAGCTACAAAACAATGAAAAACCCCAAACAAACAAACAAAAAGGAAATAGTTAATCTTTTAAGTAAAAAGGAATTTTAATGTAAATTGCCCTTTAAACTGTTGAACAAACAAAACAATGAATGCAACTGGAGCTGTACATGTTGTTGCATGATCTTTGTTTACTTATTCATATAGTTTTAAAAAGAAAAGTTACTACTTCATATGTCTATGCTTGAAGCCCAGCAGTCTTAAGGAATATCAACTTCAGCTGAAATGGTAGGAGAGAATAAATAGCACCAACTAAATAACACGTTTTGTCCGTATTGTGATTATCCACGAAACACACATGTGCTGAGCCAGTACATTTCAATAAAATGTGAAGACTGAAATACATCTAAGAAAATATAAAAACACCGAGGGGATAAAATATTGTTGAACAGAAAAATAATAACTGCATTTGGTAAACAGGCTTTAGGCTTTACACAAACTCAATGCGATTAATGATTTCCTGAAGCAAGGAGCGTACTGAGCTAGACTGGGCCCTCTACAAAATAGACATAGGAAGGTCAGGCAACCTGGGATTCTCACAGTGATGTTTTCTGGCTCAGGTGACTGGTTATACCCCATAGCAAGAGACACCTGTGTAAATCTTGGGTT
The DNA here is from genome assembly GCA_013399365.1 of Pampusana beccarii. Classification (NCBI taxonomy): domain Eukaryota; kingdom Metazoa; phylum Chordata; class Aves; order Columbiformes; family Columbidae; genus Pampusana; species Pampusana beccarii. The sequence continues at coordinate 290,048 of VWYH01000587.1, forward strand.
GCATTAAGGAGCTAAAGAAATCTTCATGTAACCTCTAGGTCCCAGCTTTACCCTGGGCTTCCATCCACACACTTAGAGAGCCAAAAATCATGCACCGTCATCCAGGACTTAATACCTTTTAAGGATAGAGACTTACAACTGGGGGGATGGAGAGGAGATAGGCAGTGGGCAGCCTTATTTGGCAGGATATTTTATGTCCTGTGTGTCTATAGGCACTTTTTAGAATCTGTGTGTATCTCCCAGTTTTTCCCTATTTTACTTGCTAACTCTTGACAGTAGGAGTTGACATAAATAAGACTGAGATCTAAAACCTCATGACAGGAATTGGGGGGTAAAAACACCCTTCCTAAATATTTTCAGGTAATTTTGTTTTATAAAAGCTTTGACAGAGATGCTCAAGAGGTGGATGTTAGGAGTGGAAAGTCTTCTGTGTAGCCCAAGTGATATCTTCCAAAGAGATGTAAGACACTTAGAGAAGTAGCTGTGGTAGTGGGGAGTTACCTGCTGAGGAAATGCTCACAGTGAGCCACAGACATTTAAATATGGTCCTGTGGAATCTACAGAGGAAAGTTCACATCCTCTGGAACTGCAGTTTCTGTTAGAAAAACAAAACAATAAGAGTTGGTTTGGAAATCAAGCTCTGGTTTTATAGTCAGATTGTGTAAAGCATAAGTTAGGGTGGGTTTAATATGAGCACAGCTGCACTGTTCAGAGCATGCTGCTGTGGTGTGCCTTGCTGCAAGCAATGAGAGAAGACCTTGTGACACAGCTGGTGGGCTCCAGGTGTAGGGATGGAGGGTTTAAGCATGGCTGTGGGAAGGTACAGTTTTGGGTCCATTTTAGGACCAAAACATTTTCGCCTTAGGTATGTCTACATACTTTTTATCCATAGAAAGTGAACGATATAACAAAACAATCCCAAAGATTCTTGGATGGGTGTTCTTTTCACAATGTATGTCTGCTTTTTCCTTTTTCTCCTATGGACAACATCAGAAAAGATCAGGAACTCTTTTAATCATAGCTGTGATAAATTGAGGTAATCAGGGTAGGAGAACCTAGTGCACCAGTGCGTCACCGACGTGGGTTCTTAAGACAGGTGATAGGTTTAGTAGCCTGTAGTTTTCTTTTAAAAACAAACAATAGAACAACAAAAACCTCTGCCAAAGTCAAACACAAAAAACCCCTAGTGAGACTTTGGTCTGGTTGTGGAGAATAACTGTGACTGCATACACTGTACTACTTCATTGGCATATTTACTAATTGAAGTGGGGAGAAGCGTAGGCCAAACAGAACTATTGGTCATTCTCACTGGACCTGGACGGGGGAGGAATGAATGCTGCTGGATGGCTTAATGGAAAATTTGAAAGCCTCATTGCAAAGGAATGAGTGAAAAACCTGCTGGTGAAATGATCTTGAGCTATACAACCATGTTTCGTATATTATCATATGCTTTTTCATTCATGGCAAAAATCGTGGCTTTCAAAACAAAAAGAAAAATACTCTGCTGTAGTAACTGCCGTGGTTTTCTTCTCAGGGTCAAGTTCAAAGTAGAATCTTCTGCTATTCACCTTTTCATTTGGTAATGTCCTGGAATAAGTAACTGGGAAAACAAAAATTGAGAAACCATCAATGAAAAATACTGTGTACATCTAATCCGTTTTGTGTGAATGGGAATTTCTGACCAGCTCCATTTAGCACCTACCTACTGTTTCTCATTCACTCCTGATGTCTGTCCAGGCTCTAACAGAATTTTTTTTGTACCAATGCTTTGTATAAATACTTTCCATGCCTCACTCACTTGCCATCACTTCTCAACTGCAACAGTTTTTTTTCTCTCCTTAATCTCTGCCTCCAAATTTCTTTCTCCCTATGTCATTATTTAAACTGTCTGAATACACTACCAGCTAGTAAACTTTAAGTTTTATTAATATTTCACTTAAAATACAGGGTTTATTCAAAACTGTGTCGAAATGAGTGCGTAAAACTGAATGTTTAACTGTGGCATTTCCATGTGATATCTACTAATAGACCCTTATGTAAATGGCAGTGAACTAGGAAAAAACTTGTGTGGTTAGGAATCTTATTTGTAAAGCTACAGTGTTATTGATTTCTCACATATCATTTTAGACCAGAGGTGAAAATTTTGTTTCAGAGAGATTATGAAATTTTAAGTATGTTTTAATATCTTAAATGAAATGTAAACATGTTATAATTCTCAAAGGAATTTACAAATAGTTGTTGCACTTCAATCAAATGAAGTAATTTCTGCTCCTCCCTCCAGCTCTGCCATAATAAAAAGCAAAGGTTGAAATGAAAGCCTTTTTAGAAAGAAGCACTAAAATGTTTTGCTTTCAAATGGGGGAAGTTAGTACTTTAAACCACTGCAAATTTCACTTCCTCTCTCAAGCTAACCTTTAGCTAAATTGCAGTATATGATCAATGTTTCCATGTAGTAGTCGATTCTTAAGTTCTCACTGCCATTTCCAATTTATCTGCTCATTTTCAGGACAGGGAAGTAGAGGTGCTAAAATATAGTATTACTCTCTGGAACCTACTACCAAATTAAAAAAAATAGTAATAGAATCGCCAGGATTCTATCAGGATTAGATGAAAGCAAAAAAAGTAAGCAAAAAAAGTATTTCTTCTCCTTTAATTCGTCTTTCCAGAAAAATCCTTTACTGAGCCCTGCAAACAACCAGAATACCTCCAGTATGTAACATACCCCTTACAGAGGATCATACTGTCAGTTCACCATGTAGCTGTGTTCTGAGCCTCAAATTTATTCAGACATTGTCTTGCCATTCCAAAGAGCTTGGCAAAATGTTTTTAAAAGGCTGGACCTAAATGAGGGGAAGGAGATGTTAGGTTTCATATATATATATATATATATATATAT